>JAOVVF010000036.1:23982660-23994244 GCA_028565595.1 Duopalatinus emarginatus | reverse complement strand
ATCTAAAACTTGGTTACATTACTAGAATTACTAGTATGATATTAGCCTTTACATGCACATCCAAAATTCTTGAACTTGAAAAAGATTTCAGGAACATAATTATGCAATATTCATACAAGAACCAAAAAAAAAAGGCCCAAATCTTCTGATAAGTACCACGGCTCTCTGTATATTGTGTAGACAACTGTCATTTGCTAAGCCTCTTTACAAAGTGAGCTGGGCCTTGGTCTCTGACGTCTCTGTTATTCCCTGTGTAGGCCACTGCCTTTGATGTCACTTAATGGAACGGGTTTCTATCTGCAGATTAGGGAATAGGGAATGAGGGAAAGAGAAGAGACCCCATCCTCCTGTAAGATGATGGAGAAGTCTGCCTGCCTGCATTCCACTTCCTCTGAACACGAATCTGATACACACTCACGGATCCACATGTCTGAGGTTTTCTGAGCTGCCAATATCACCTAATATATTTCAGCGTCTCACTGTTAATGTTTCAACAGTTATTTAAAACCCACCCTAAAGACCTCAGAAGCTTTACACTATGCTCAAATACAAACGCGTCAATAAATATGTGTAGATTCATGATTTAAAGTATATTTAAAAATACTTTCTATCAGCTGCTCGCTGTAAATATGGGCAAATCTGAAATACAGAGAGATCTGGAATAATTTTCCTATGGCTAAGAAAAGAGCCAAGCTGCAAAACTACTCAAAGCTTCCTGAGTTGGTCAGCTGGATCTAAGTGCTCTTAATATAAGGACATGATGAAGAGAGGACACAGGTGACCCACTCAAAGTGCACCTCTGATTTGGACAATTTCCGTCCCTCTGTAGCTCCTCTGGCATCACTCTTCTCTCCCTGCTCCACCTGCTCTGTGCTACTTTGAAGGTTATGAACAACAACAAAAGAAATCCATAATAATATGAACGTCAGTGTGTCAGGCACTGGGATTATTAAAGATGACAAAGTTGGCATGTTCAGAGAAGCTTCTCCCTAAGAGAGTGACACCGAACCTCTCCCTGAGGGAGCCATACCCAAGTTACAAAAATCAATATAACTGCTCATGCATTCACAACAAAGGCAGCATGTCGGCGGTCGTGTTTAGAGGACGCTTTTTATTGTAACTTTGTTGCAGGCTTTTCGTCTCTCTTCATCAATGCTTGTCCCTTCTCCATGAGCACCAGGTATAGGGGGATGTTTAGCCTCCAGAGTGAAAAGCTTCACTGCAGTCTGAAGACTCTAATGTTACCTGCTTGTGCATACTTCATATGGGTGGGTGTGAATATGAATATGAATATGAATAAGAAGCCTGTTCCCGTTTACATATATTATATCAGGATAAGGGTTACACATTAGGGGTTCGAGTCCATGCGATATGGTTTCCGCAATTTAATTCCATCTGACTGACTGACTCACACAACAGCCAACAGCGTTTGAGATTACATTACATGACAGTAGCTTGATGAACTAGCTCAATAGAGACATATGGGGCAAACAGAAGAACAAGACCTGTTACTTGTTCTCACTGATGGAGTAGCCCCGACGGTGCATAAAGACAAAATCACATTTTCACTCAGTCTGTAGAAGTGACATATTTTATCACCAAAGAGCTACAAGTTTGTAAAACACTTCTGTAAAGAGTCTGTCACATAACTGCAACCTCATACATTCTCCTCCCTGTTTAAAATGAACTGACTCAAAAGGGAAAAGGGAGTGATGTGTGGAATGACTCACAGCCAGAGTAGAGCAAGAGAGGCCTGGAAGTGTGACATACACAAAAGAGCCGGAAAGACTGAGAAACACAAGCCTATGCAAAATATACAGGCTGGTGGTGGGTTCCTAATGGTATGGGGTTTGTTTAGCTGGCAATCCATGGGACCCCTGGTACGTCTACCTACACTTGAACATGTGCACCTCCTTTCTGACCAGTTACATCTGTTCATGTCCTGCATTCATTCTGATGGGTTTGGCCACAAACACATCAGAACGTTTCCACAAGCGTGTGGGGGACCATACCAAGTTTTAGACTTGGTAACAGTTGGTGCAACAGTTTTTCTGGCATGTCAGTGTATACTGTATGTTTCCAGAGACCGTTATTCCCCTGTATATACATTATCAAGCATTTTTTAATTTGTTTTTCCAGAACTGATAAACAATTAAAATAGTGCATATCCTATATTTCAGATATACAATGCATACGCATGTACTTGCTTCAGAGACAAATAACTCCTAAAACACATTTTGAATTTCAGATGCATTTCTCTGTATACAGGTGCAGTTATGAACTTCCTCCAGCTGTCCAAATGTCTGAGTCACTGCCTATGACTCACCTCTTTACTAGGCATCGAAATGAGAACTAGATCTGAACTGAACTTTAAAAAAAAGCTACTTGTACCCTGTGTAGCGAAATCATCTCTAAAAGGATTAGCATTATGCTATTCTTAGACATTGGCTGATCTCTATTAGCCTAAAGCTACACATGTTTTGGAGACTACCAAGCACCTCTGCATGTCCCTCTGGAAGAAGGCAGAGCTGGTATAAATATAAAATATAAATCTGATTGTTTAAATGTGACTATTAGTGCAGCTGTCTTAATCAGCCATACACAGCAACCAAAACCCCCTACTGAACATTACATCATAAATTACAGAGCCTTTAAGGAAATTAATGTCCTTAACACCATGCAAAATCACGATGCAGCACATATCTTGTGCATAAAACATCTGGAAACAGCTGGCAGTCAAGTGTTATTTGCATATTATGTACAATACGGCAATTGGTTTCAATCTGGCTAACTGGAGACACATTTTACTGCAAGTATAAAAGTGTGTCATCAAAACATTTTAGGGATGAGATCCAGATGCATTATAACAGGAAGGAAAGAAAAGATGTGAGGATACACAGCAAGCTTCAGCACCGAGATTACGCGTCAAGGTGTCAATACTTTACTATAGTGGCCGCACTTGTTCACACATCTGTATTTGATTACGGAGTGTGTTTGTGTGCAGACTGATCTGAGATCAGCTTGTGTTGAGAAATATATGAAAAATATCTGACATGCTTACTAAGCCGAAGATCAGCAGTGTGCCTAATTTCACCATTTGAGCTGTGCAGTAAATTGGCCTAAAGCACGTACGATACACACACGCGCACATGCCAACACACACATGCCCAGATGCTCGCGTACACACAGGCCAGATGGAGGAGCCAATTCGGGGCCAAGCGTGTGTGCACTTTGTCCGTATGCCTCGTTTCCTCTCCGATCATCATGTCTGAGTTCTCAACTCGTCTAACACTATTGTTGTTTTTCCCCTTTGTCTTCTCTCTCTCTCTCACTCACATCAAAATAACATCTGTTTGTGTCTATGTAAACACCTGACAGGCAGCTGATGCCCCCCTTCACTCCGTTGTAAAAAAAAAGGTCTTCTTTAGACTGAGAGCACATCTGGATGGAAAGCCGTTGGCCTGAGCCAGATGTGGACTTCCACGCTCAGCAAGCTAAAACACACCTGGACACCCTCAGCAGTCAAACAAAGAATAAAAGGAAAACACAACAGAGATGTGTCTGTTATCTCATTCTTTCCAGACTCATTCTTATACATACATCTCACATATCAGTCCAAAACTGTGCTACATGGCAATGGAGTTGTAGATGTGCAGCTTCTGATAGCATGTGTATATACACACACAGCTGTCCAGATGCTTGGAAATGAACCTGTCTCTCTGTTGTTTGTGTTTATGAGTGTGTGCAAAAAAAATAAAGTAAATAAATTATATCTGATATTTAAAGATATTTAATATAAATTAAATGCAATACACAGACTGCCTTCACACAGTACAACAAAAAGCCCAGCCTTGCACACAGGGCAAACGCAGATCAGGGATGCTGTGGCACAGGGGAGCCAGCGCCGAGCTCAGCTATGCCCAAGGTCTTAATGACTTAATTGGGGTAATTATTTGGATAAGAAGTCCAATCACCTGCTTCTTTTTTCCTGAAGGTCCTCATCAGGAGCTAATTAAAGAGCTGCTCCCAGTGAGAGACCTGCCACTGCTACGTCAGACAGCTAACAACTACAGTAAAGACAGAGTAAACTCCGCACACATACAAACGCACACACACACACACGGTCTGCCTAGGAAGCTTCGCTCCCATCCTTCTCACCTGCTCCTGACCTCACAATCAGTCACTCACTCCTCCCTCTATCTTTTCCATCTCCTTCTCCACCGCTCTGCCCTCCCCGCTCTCGTCTCTCTTTTCAACTCGCAGCTTTAATCTCGGGCAGTCTCGTCTCCTTCGCTCGTCTCCTCTAAGGGCCCTGACGCAACAGTTACTTATTATACCAGGAGGTGGCAGTAGTCTGTATTCATAGTCCAAAAAAGGGAAAACTATCATGGAAACAAATCATGTGTTCTGTAGAACACACAACTGCACTAAACAGTGCGTGGAAAAAAGTGCAACGCTCACCTGTATCAGTACCTACAGTCACATACTGCTTACTTAGAACAATAGCATGCAGATCTGTGATCCGGGTGCATGCTGGGAATCTGGTTCAAATGTGTGCCCAGAAGTTAAACATTCGGCTTGGACAATTTTGCTGCAGAAATTTAGTATGACACAGTAAAGTAAAACATGCTGGCATGTTCATTTATCCCCAAGACAGAAGAGTCACTGCAATTCAATTTAAAGTTATCCAGACCGATCATTTTTATCTATAAACATGTCATTTGTAAACAGAGTCATAAGAATGACAATGTTATTTTTAACATTCGGATCCTGATGGGGTGGTGTCGTCCAGGATACCTCCATCCCAATCCAAGGGGGCTTCCTGATCAGTCTGATGAGTATGGAATGATGTAAATCATATCCTTTTGGTTTTTGCAATCACCCGATTGCAACTCAACCCATTTAAACATTTACGAGAGATTTTGAGCAACATGCTAGACGCTTCTCTCCGACACCATCACCAAAACACCATCTTTTAAAAGTATGCACTTCTTTCCTCCAGCAGAATTCCAGGGACTTACAGTATCCGTGCTACTAAAGCAGATAAGCAGAAACCGAGACTGAGTGAGCAGACATGTGACAAAAGTTGAAAAATGAGATACTCTGTGTTGTTTGTTTGCATTTGCTCTCATCTGTTTCTCTTTTCTTGCACTGATTTGCTTGGCTGAATAGCCAATCAGAGACATTAATCAGTGCTGGTGTCAGCCACACATATATAATACAAATGTGACAACTGTTTTAACCACAAAAAGCCTAGTCAGGGGTCTGACTCTCAGTGGTATCTGAGGGTCAGTACTCTGTCTGGGGTGTGTTAGGACACTAACAGGTTTGCTGGTCCGTCATCACATGTCCTCTTTTGGCCTTTCACTTGTTTCTTATTCTTTCTTGGTCCGCCATCCATCCACGTCTTTCTGTCTCTCTGTCATTGCTCTGTCATCCAACCCTAATCTCTTCTCATCCTTCCCTTCTCTCTCTCTCTCTCTCTCTCTCTCTCTGTCTCTGGAGGGAGCTAGCGTGTGGTGAGGAGGCTCTCTTTCCTGCAGTATCTCTGCTGCGCTGCTTTAATTGTGACAGCACCCCGATGAGCTGCTGGAGCTTGGGCTGCCTCCACAGAGTGTTCAAGGGTAACCAGTGGGGGCTAACTCCATCCTCACCATACACCCACCCACATCATGCTCTCTTCTCTCTCTCTCTCTCTCTCTCTCTCTCTCTCTCACACACACACACATACATACACACACACACCACACAGAGGGGTCCTCAAACAGGCGCCCAGAGAGCACCCGTCAAATGCTCACTCCTCACATCTCATTAATCAGCTGCCAACATCAAACAGCAACGCTGAGGCTTCCCGGGGGCCTGCCGACCCGCCTGCCTCACACTGATGTGTCTGTGGTGGCAAAGGCATTCGGAGTCCCATTGTGAGAAAGTGTGTGAGTCTGTGTTTGTGTGAGATGCATACTGAGTGTGGTGCAAATGTTCAGAGTTGTAACGCGTTAGTGCTTTGTGCAAACTTGAAAACTTTTGCGCGGTCACTGCCGCTCGTTTTCCCGTGCACGCGTGTGATCGCGTGTGTGCGTGTGCATGTATGAACACTGTGTCGTTTAGTAAACAAAGTCTTTTAGATTCTGAGGAACTGCTTTCTATCTGCACACATGGTAAACTTGCAAATGGAGGAGGCAATATTATGCGTGCAAACGCACACACTCGCACACACAAACACACACCTTAATGAGATAAATTCTATCCAGTGCACCTCTTAATGATGGTAAAACACTCACCCCCTCCTTCCCCACATTCTCTTCCTCCTATTAGGAGTGCCGAGTACAAACAGGGTGATTAGATGGTGGGAGTATGTTCCATGTGTGTTAGAGCAATGTGCGCGCTCTCTCTCCCCAGCTGCAACCCATTACAGCAGGGAATGATTTAATAAACTAGAGCGAGGGGGAGAGAGAATGAGAGAGAGAGAGAGAGACTTTGACTTTTAAGATGCCTTTAATGCATCTTCCTTGAACTTCCTGCCTTGAATTCCCCGAATATCCCCCAAGCACCCTGTGGCAAGCACCAGGCCACAAACTCCAACATACTGTACACATTTGTTTCCTCGTCAACAACAAAAAAATAACGTGTCGGCAACATGACCTGCTGAATACTGTCTAAATCCAAAAGAGTAGAAAAAAGAAAGGAAACAGAAAACGAAAACGAGGCAATATGCAAAAAATGACAGAAAGTGTGTGTGTGTGTGTGTGTGTGTGTGTGTGTGTGTGTTATGCTGTATGTCCAGTGTGGTACATCAAGGTCAAACTGAGCATTAATCAACACAAGTGTGTATCAGATACACTGGCTATGTTTCATCTGAGCTCCTTCTTAGTGCAGAGCCTGAATGAACTGTTTACGTGCCCCACACTCAGTCTGTGTATAAATACTGTATATACCTATCCTGTACATCAGTGTCAGACAGTAATAAAGTAAATGCAGCTCGTTACTCTACTTTAGTAGTTTTTTGTGCATCTTTACTAAAGCATTTATAATTTTCAGTGACTTTTTACTTTAGCTTCACCACGTTTCCATATCAACTGGTGAACTGTTATAGCAACATACTGTTCCTGACTCTGAGGGTAAATACATGACCACAGTATAAAAAATGAAAATGTAAATGCAGTTGTGACTTCCAGCCACTTAGTTCCTCCTAATGGAAACGGTTTGCCTTCAGTGCTTTGTGCTTAATTATAAGAGACATCAGAGGCTTTTCACCTAAAATTTGTTCATTTTTGTAAAATTGATTTTACAGCAATGATAGTAGCACATCTGAGCCATAATGAATCATGGGACGATCAATACTTAGTATGTTTGAAAGCAAATACTTTGTAGTTTTACTCAAGGTCTGAAGGGAGGATCTATGGAGATATATTTTTACCTCTACTTTAACTTAAGTAAATGGTTTATGTGCTTTGTCCACCACTGCTGTACATATACATGGAAATGTATATGCATGTACTGCTATAACTAGTGATATGGTTACTATAGCAACAGTGTTGCCTCAATGTCACGGTGGATATGGAGTCTATCACTGCATTGAATTAGGTTATTCTTCATTTTCACCAATCACAAGACATTTATTCGTTTTCTAAGAGCACGGCTCTGACAACAGTGTCGACTGTAACGTGATGCTAGTTTAACGTTAATGTGTTAGTTCTAATAAGTTAACATTTCTATACTTACAACTCGTTTACATGGACTAGTACAGTGGATGATCTTCAAGGCTGTTATTTGCCAAAGAGAAATGGATTACCCTTGATATGATGAATGTAATGTATTGAAAATGTGTATTGAACGGAGTCTTGAACGTCAGTGTTTTGCAATCCAAACAAAGAGGTGATAGAAAGGACTGTTTTTACAGTAGCTTATATAAAAATCAGTGATGACTGGAACTCCATCAGCATTAAATGTAACTATACCTGACTCAAATGTATGATGTGTTGTTCATTAAAACAAGATGTTACCCATATTCAGTACCCGTGCTGTTATGTTAAACGACTCCACTTCAGGGTGGTAACCCTGCTGGATTATATTCTTATAGCAGCATGGTCCATTGTGTGTTCTTCCTTCCTAACTACACAGAAGACAAGAAGAACAGTTCGTGCTGCAAACCTGTAGTCTGATTTAATATAAATCTGAAATCTGTCTCACTTCCCATACTATCTATTTCAAATCGTCCCTATTAGCTTCTGATGTATGTCTGTGTAATTCATTACCAATAGTAGCTTATATTATCATTATTATATCGTTTACAGGCATGACGGTAATGCAATCCAAACACACGCTGCCACCGCAGAGGAAGTGCCAGTGCCACCCATAACCCGATCCTTACCCACAGCTGTCCAAACGCCAGGGAAAGATAGAGAAAGAAAGAAGGAAAGTCACAAGAGGAGGAAAGAGATGGAGATAATATGAGATAGAACGAAAAATGGCTGTGAGGCAAGACAGTGCTCCTCACAGTAAGGGATGGATACTTCTAAGGTCATCTTTATGCCCCCCCCCCCACTTCCTGTCTTTCTTTTTGTCTTTCCTAGTCTCTCTCTCTCTCTCTCTTTCTCTGACTCCCCTGGCACTCTCCCCCTCCTTCTTAATACCACAGTCTGCTGTACAATGCTGGGCCAATCACTAGGGCACCTGGGACCGCACTCGGGGTGGGGGAATGCAGCAGCACGGAATCTGTGCATCTCAGAAGCGCAGGACTGGGTGTGTAAAGAGGGAGTGTTAATGCATGCGAGTGGGATTAAAATTTTTTTTTTTTAACTCTGTTTAGGTTTCTGGTGCTGTTTGGTGTGAGAAGCACGTTTAGTATGTGTGCACGCATTTAGGAACATGCTGATTCAACAAGCGCTATTGTTGTTAGTATGACAGTGTCTTTTAGGTCCGCAGACACGTAAATGCAAAGGTTGCAACGGTTCTGCGCTGATAAGAAATGAAAACTACAGCATGAAGTACAAGTGAGGTAGAAGGTGTGAGTTTGTTAGTTATGCACTGGGGTGTGCATGGCATAATAACTTCTAGAATTTGTATGTCTGTGTGTGTGTGTGTGTGTGTGTGTGTGTGTAGGCTCTAATCTGGCTCCTGTATGCTCATGTCAGAGTGTGCTCTCAGCTGGCTCTCCTGGGGACAGTGACAGTAAAGTCTCTCTAATCCCCCCAGCCCTTCACAAACAACATACCTCCTATTGCATGCTGATGAGGCCTACAGCACACACACACACATGCATACACAAAGGGTAAATGCATAAACACAGGCACACATGTAACCCACACACAAACATAAACACCCATAGTAGAAGCCATGAGCAGAAAATGTGCAATATATTATTTCTGTCATATGAACAGCCTGATACACCAAACTGACTGTAGGCCACTATCACTATCCTGCACCATTGGCGAAAACCATCGGAGCTTGTTCAACTGATGTTGCAATCCATTCAGAAACATGTCAATATGAATTTAAAATATAAAAGGAGTTTATAGTTGTTAAACTAAGAAACTTCACACTTCCACCCTCCACCCTTCAATTCAAATGACCTGACTACAGCTGGAGGACTAGTATATGGGGGAGTATTAAAGAGATTGTTAGAGAGTTACTGTCATCGCTAACTATACTAAACGTAACTACCTCATGGCTCATACCAACATAAGCACTGGAGTATCAGAGGAACTGGAGAGCCAACTTCGCTAACTTTAGTAATATGTCTGCCTAGACTGGAAGACTCCGGTCATACACAGTGAGTACACGGTCAGGTAGGCACGTAGGTATGTAAACAGACAGGTAGACCAGCCAGTTATTTTATTTAGACTGATTCAAATGATTGCGCTGGCTTATTACAGTCATGTGACTGCCACATGTAGCATATATTTCTCTCTTTTTATTGACTGAGAATTTATTTTACCGATTGTTGTCTGGATGTAAAGAGAAAATGTTTCTTAAATAAATTGTCCACCCATAGCTTTAATATTGATGTGAGTCTAATTTTGCGGTTGGACGTTCATATTCGATGTGGTGTTTGTTGTGGTTTGTCTTGTATCACAGGTCATCAAAGAAAATAAGTGGAAGTAAGAAAAGCAATCAAACACCACTCATTATTTCTCAGCTTCTGGCTATCTCATGTAGTGAGCTGTATTTTATCAATGAAAATGGCAAAGTTAGATTCAGATTCAGAGTGGTGTGGAAATAGTAGAGGGGATAGAATATGTAAAAAGTAGAACCATACGAATACGAGTTGGTGCTGTTTTAATAAGAAAATAATATAATTCTGTAATTCTACTATATATACTATAATTCTATCATTTGGAACCGTATTATTCCATAATATAGATTTATTTATATAGTCTGGTATTTCCTTTCATGCAGGCTTAGAACATACGTCCATACCAGCTTCAAGACTTTTTCTGCAACTTTCTGCACAAGATTTGAGCCAACACGGTAAGCAAGCCTTGGTTAGTGCTAGTTCTTCAACGTCTGCTTGGTGTGTTATAGCTCTTTGGGTAAGTTAGCGTACCACTATAACATTTGTGAGACAGTGGGTCAGATTACTCCTAGTCTCACAAACCACTCTATAAACTCTTTTTAGAAATCTTTTTAGAAAATGAAACACTTCTTATCAAGAACGACCTACATTTATAGGAATTCTGATCAATATTGCAAAAGAAAAGTATGTCTAGGACCTCTCAGTGGAAAAAACCTGTCCAACCCACTCTATTGCCGCAGATAAGTCTAGGAGCAGAACAGAAAAAGGAGAAAGAAAAAGGACTAAGTCCTAATAATCGGCCCCTCCTTTATTTCATTTCCCACTGAAAGAGAGGGAACAAGGGAAACGACCCTACTGCATGGATTAGAAACGAGAGACAAAGAGAGCCAGGGAATCCAGGCGGGATGTCAGATCTAAGCCCCCATACTCTTCTACACGCTGCTCCAAAGAGAGGGATTTGCACTCCCACTGAGGAAAGGAGGGCGCATAGAATGAAAAAGAAGGAAGAACAGCACACAGGAGAGACAGACAGACAGATAGACAGAGAGAGAACGGTCATGAAAGCATCAGGAACATCAGTATTACCGTACAAGCTTCTGAATCAGCAAGCTTGTAAACTGTCTTGGGATATAGTGTCTGCAGTGATTGTGAGAATTTATTAATAAACACATGCAAATTTTGAGGAAAAAAAACCATATTCTATTGGCTCTAGAACGTTAGCAAAAAGCTGCAGGCTCACATTGCCTTATATTTGCCTCTTGTCACCTGTAGTGAATGTTTGTATAGGACTGATCATTGTGATAATTATGAAATACAAAAATCTGTGTGTCTCAGACAAGGTGACAATGTGCTCTTTTACAAAGCCATGAATCAGCAGTACTGAAAACAGCAGCAGGTGGACTGAACCTCCTAGCTGAATCCTGGTTCAGTGTCATATCAAATTAAACTCAGTTAAATTAAAAACAAATGTTTATGTGTGGTTAATCTCAATCTACACTGCTCAAAAAAATAAAGGGAACACTTAAACAACACAATATAACTCCAAGTAAATCAAACTTCTGTGAAATC
>JAOVVF010000036.1:23961809-23980939 GCA_028565595.1 Duopalatinus emarginatus | reverse complement strand
TTTGTACAGAACAACATATTCAATGAGAATATTTCATTCATTCAGATCTAGGATGTGTTATTTTAGTGTTCCCTTTACTTTTTTTGAGCAGTGTACTTATCCAGCTTATAATTCTCTGCCTTCTCTTCATTATTCAACCTTAATGAGTCTTTCAGAGTCATTTCCGAGTCTCACTAACAAAAAAAGCACAATACACCTGCAACCGGAGCTATCAGTCTCTATCTGTCTCCCTTCCCACACCTGTGCAGCCTCGTCTCCTTTCATTCTGTCCTCTTATTCATCTACCCATATCTTGCCCTCTTCTCCCTACCATCAGAGAAACTCCACCTTTATTACATTTCACTTCAACAAATCTCACTACCCTTTGTCTCAAAGATGTAAAGCTTGGAGCAATTAAAGCACTGAGTGGACACCAATATACACACCTACACCCAGCATTGCTTTACCCCGCATTTAAACACAAACTCAGAGGGGGTCAGTATGGTTTGTCAGCAAGTGGGTGTGTGTTTGTGGTAAACTGTCATCGTTCCATGCTCATGGGTAAGGGCATCTGCGTGACAGAGACTCCCTAAGAGCTTCACCACAGAGCCCTGAGCTTTTTCAGCAAGCCTCTGGCCTCCAGTGACTGTCAGTATGTGTGAGTGAGAGTGAAACTATATTCCGATGATGTTTTTTTGCTGCACTCGTAAAAGCAAGTGAAATGACTAAGCATTACATTCAGCATCTGTCATTTTCCACGTCTGTGTTACCGCTGCTCATATCAATGTGTGAACGAAAGAAATTAAAGATGGAAGGAAGGAAAGGAGGAAATGAAGAAAGTTCTTCTGACTGTATGATCAGTAGCTATGTATCCCACACCACTGGTACTCTCACTGTCAGCTAATGTTAACACTCCAGCATTAAAAATAAGTTCCATCTGTTTGCGACCCTGGCAGCCTGTAAAAGAGCTCCTGATGCTCCAACAGTTGCCTCAGCGGCTCATCTCTGAAAGAATGCCGCTCCATCGTGCTCAGGAGCCTCCACCCAGACACACTCCCTTGCTTTGGTACATTGTCGACCATCCGAGCCTTGTGTTGCCTCAGAGTGTTCATGTGGGGTGAACGCAGGGTGAGAATGTACGTGGAGGGCGACAGCTGCGTGCGCCCCTCCCTGTCTCCACCCGCTGGGGGCTCGGCTGTACTTCAGGCCGTGGCCGTCAGCCTCTTTTAATCTACCAGCGGGGCTCCGCAGCTGCTGTAAGCTCGCCCAGAATCGTCCAAAGCCACACTCAGCCTTTATGTGCCTTAACCTTTTTTTTTCATCTCAGTTTGTCCATGTCTCCTTCCTCATTTCCCTCTAAGTCTCTCTTTCAATTTAAAGTCTTTCATAAGGTGAGCCAGACCTCCTACGCCTTCTTAAAGTCTGAAATACTGTACATAATGCTGCTTGGGTCCATTTGTGTCCATGCCTGTCAAATTACTCCAAAAGCTCTATTCAAGGCTATGTTATAATGACTTCAAAATTAGGTTTATGAATGCATTTGAATATTAATTAGCCTACACTTTTATGCTGCTTTGTGTTGTATAAACCGTAGAAGCTAAAAATTTGAATGCTTTCTTATGGGAAACAAAATATCACTATTGCAAAACGAATATTACATTCCTCATTATTCACAGTCATTCTTTTTGACATTGATATGACTGCTGCATTTACAGTTTTTAGCCTCTCAGAGATGTATCTAGCTAGCTATTCAGTATATTCACATTGTCCTGTACATGTGCCCACTTTATAGTCTGTAAAATAATATATTGTGTACACTGTGTCAGTGTGGCTACTATAATGCATAATGCATAATGCATTATAGTGCAGGATTCAAGCACCAGAAAAACAGTCAGTCTTGTGCATGATCTGTCTAGTTAGTTGGCTAGCTATTTGGCTGGCAAGCTAGCTAGCCATTAAAAATGACGTGAAATCCGAGCTACTCAGTGAAGTGTAAAAAGAGTTAATACAATACTGGCATGTAGAAAGAGCAGATCTTTCTTTAATTATCTATCATATATGATGGATTTTCACATCTTTTGCGACAAAAACAAGTCATGTATTTCTTTCTGTCTTTTTTTTTCGTACAGAGACGTGGTGACTACTTCACTCATGACATTATTATTAGAGCTTCAAGTGCAGTCTCTCACTAACAGTGACGAAGAGAAGAAAAACAAACGTAAAGTAAGACTTTAATGTACAAAAAATGCTGAAAAAAAACTTGTGTTCATCTTTCTCAAAATGGCGGCTTACTGGAGCACCATGAGAGGTAGAGTTGAGTTTCACATGACTGGACAACGGTTCCTATGTTTCTGTCTTGCATTCGTCTGCAGAGGGATTTGGTGTTTCGGAGTCTTTCCTGGCCAAATCTCCTGCCACGTCTCTCCCAGCTTCAGACTCAATTAGTAAATTAGTTCCACATGACTGGGCAATAAACAGCGATCTGGGAGCTGATAAACACACACTCGCCATCCCATTAAGAATCACCTCCACTCAAAATACCCACATACAGCCCCTAACACCCCCCTAAAAAAACACACATTCACACTCATTCAAACTCTTTACCAACAGTGGCCTAGTGCTGCACATTACACTGTCTGTGTGTCTGCTTTCACAGAGTTTTCTTCTCTGAGTTACTGACTCGGCCGTGGTCTCAAACCAATTACACTCCAGGGAGGGAAAGCGTATGTGTGTGTGTGAGACAGAAAATGGAGGAATGAGACATCAGGCCGCCAACACCTCCTCTGTATCACACATTAAATCCATATTGCAAATGAAGCATTATGGACAAGTCAGAGGCTGCTGCTAATAGGCAGACCACAGGAAGTCTGAGGGAGCGGGGGGCTGTCACAGAGAGAACGAGAGTGCGAGAGAGAAGGGGGGAGATGACAGAATCTGTAGGAGACAATAACAGGAGGAAACTTTTAAATTATGCGCCGTGAAATGTGTTCGACAGAACATCAAGTGCTATCACATTCCACTTCTCCTCTTGCGCATGGAGAGACAAGTCTGTCCTCTGCGCGCACACACACACACACACACACAAGGTGCTGCAGTGTGGGTCTGACATGGTCTATGGAAACACGCGAACACATACGCACAATAACACAGACGCACACACTGGGAGGAAGGTTGGGAGGGAAGGTTTTTGAGAGAATGGAACAGTTTGTGATAACAGTGGTTAAAGCACTTAAGCTGCTGTAATTAGTGTGTGACAGAAGATCTGCATTTATCTGCCATTGCACAAAGCAGCGTGAGGGGGATCAACAGCCGAGACAAACAGCACTGCTCCCAACTAGGCTTTTAAACTATCTTGGACGTGCACACAAACACACACACACACACACACACAGTAACATGAAAACTCAGCATCTTATTCAGACAGGATCACATGCACAGACACCACAGCAGACGTCAGCATTTTAACAAGATCATAGCATTGACAGATGACTTCAGGAAATTTCTCAGACCGATTTGAGGGGTCCAGCATCCCTCTAATCACTAGTCTCTAATTGAAAAAAATAATCAGGCTCTGACCACTTCTTATTGAAACTTGTCATTGTCTGAGTAGAGCTCTCTGGTATCATAAGTGTAACTGGTAGGTGTGGTTAAGTCAGCAAACAGTAGGCAACTAACCAAAAGAAGAAAAAGTCCATAAACATTTTTTTTCATATGTAAATGGAACAGTATGGGTATGAAAATGTGCTTCTGGGGAGGGTTCTTATTTGAATCCTCTACTGTCTATACAATGGTTATGCCCAAGGCATAATTTTAGTGTGGTTAGAGGCTTGGGAACTGGTAGGATGGTTGCCGGTTTGATCCCGAAAACACATGACTGAAGTGCCCTTGAGCAAGACACCTAACCCCCTAACTGCCCTCTTGTGTGTGTTTTTATAGCATGGATTGGTTAAATGTGGAGGTCAAATTCCTCTGTGTGCAAGCACTTCACTTGCACTATCAGTGTTGGAAGGCACATACAAGTGGGTGACAAATGAAAGGAAAACTAATATAAATGGTATGAGAAAGGTGCGGTACTGGACCACTTGCGGGACCACTACAAGCCCCAAGATCTTCCAGCATTAGGTCTACACACTGAACTCTACTGGAGCCATAAATACCAGAAAGAAAGAGACGTACCACTCCACAGGTGTGCAACTGGGTTAGGATCTATTGAGTGTGAAGGTCCTGACACATGACTGACCTCATTTTTATTCTTTTCAACCACTCAGTGAACTCGCATAAATTCATCACTTGTCTGTATGTTAATCGCTCATGTTTGGTTGAGTTAGGTTGAAACTTGCTGGAGCATTCCTTTAACCATGTGTGTATACAGCCTGCTAGCCCGACTCTGCCTTGTGCTCCCTGGAGTCAGTAACAGTGGTGCTTTCTGTTGCAGGGCCGCTCCTCCTCCACATCGGCTCTGCGTTCCTCAGGGACCGGAGCAGGGAGGAGGGTTTGTGTTGGGGGGCTGTGTCTGGGATAAAGAGCTACAGTTTCTCTGGCAACGTCCACCCCAGTCCACTTTGGGAATTCACCAGTAATGTACGCTTATGAAATAGAGAGAGTACGATAAAGAGGGAGGGAGAACATGAGGCAGTGTAGAAAAGGAGCTGGGTCGACATACCCTCCTCACAGCGTACAATTTGACCATGTGTGAACGACTGAGGTATAGAGTGAGAGAATTACATAGAAAAAAGAAAGAAAGGGCAGACATATTTGTGCCCTGAGGTCACACCGACATGAAATCGCAGGATTGCACTCAGCCTTGTCACACATTTGCCATGGCTACAGGATAAGGAGTGTGAGCGTGTTTAACTGTGTGTGTGTGTGTGTGTGTGTGTGTGTATTGTATGACAGGTGAAGTGTACAAGTGTGGATGGGCTTTTAGATGTGAAGTGCCCTCAGTTCTCATCTCTCTCCTCTTCTCTCCTCTTTCCTTGCCTCTGTCCTTCGCTTTTCTTGCCTCGCTGGAGTCATTACTGCCTAATTAAGTGCATGGCTTGTAACATAAGCAAAGCATTAAATTGAAACATTTCGCCCTTGTAAACGATGGGAATGATTATCATGCTAATTCGGCTGCTCTGCTGAGAAAACGAGGCAGCAGGCAAGCAGTGGATCTGTTTATTTCTGTCAAACAGCCCGCATGCTCCTTTGATTCTCTCTTCCTCCAGCTTTGCCGTATTGTCGAGGCTGTTTGTAGCGTCACCCTCCGCTAATGACGAACTAAAGAGCAGATTTTCAGCCGGATACTTTGCATACATTTGCACATTTTCAAGGCATGAGAATGAAGAAACGCTTGTCTCTCGAGGTAATTCAAACCGTCTTCTTAAGAAGTGAACACGTGCAGTAGATTAACATCTGGGGTACTCTGTACTCTTTAGTTGTTTTTTTTTTTAGCTCTGTGGTTTCTTCGGTTCATCTCTCATCCGGCCAATCACTGTACACTGAATATTAATCAATTGGGCCGAGGTGAACATCCAATCATTTCAGTTTGGCATCTGATGGTGGTCTGTGGTGAGGTTCTCATGCTACACAGTGTAGTTAGCGCTTTAGCTATCCGTGTGTGTCTGAATATGGATTAGACTTGATGATCAGTGCCACTGATGCTACCTCAGTGTCTCTCTTGATCGCTCTCTCTTGGGCTAACTGGCTATGCTTAACCAGGTTTGTATGCAAGGTTATGCTGACATCCATTCCAGCAGATAACACAAACTGGCTAGGCAGAAAGTCAGATTCTAACTAATGGTAAATGTTGGTTATTTACATGATAATATACTTCTGATTAAATCTTTACTACACTACACAGATTTAGTCATGTATATCACCAGCAAACATACAGAGACTTAAAGATGTTTTCAGGCACAGTGGTGTAGTTGGTTCTGAAAGTTCTGGCCAAGTATACAAGTTGGTGAAAACATTTTTGTCTGACTTTATTTTGAATTTCATATGAGTTAAGATTAAGATTTTGTCATATTATCTATACTTGTGAACACTGAGGTATAATTTCTCTGTCATTTTTCCACCCCGGGTTAAAATACATTATACTAGTACACTGCTTAGTCAAAAAAAATCAATCAGGGGCTTTTTGAATTGGTCAGGTCGAGGATCAGTGACGTTATGTGCTGATAAATTCAGCTGATAACTAGATGAGAAGGTTATCATATCATTATCATTTCTTCCCTGATAGCACAGGTATATACCAGGATGACGAGGATCAAATAGTGAATTAAAGGAACACATTATTTTTACACATAAACTGGACACCACAGAATGCTGACCTTACCTATAATGAAAGTCATGGCCTAGTGGTTAGGGAACCGGTCTTGTGACCAGAAGGTCACAGGTTCAATCCCTGCCCAGGCCAAGACATGACTGAGGTGCCCTTGAGCAAGGCACCTAATTCCCCCAACTGCCCTCTGTGGTTTGGGGCTGCCCCCCGCTCTGGGCAAGTGTGTTCACTGCCCCCTAGTGTTTACTGGTGTGTGTTTCACTGCACGGATGGGTTAAATGCGGAGGTCACATTCCTCTGTGTGCAAACACAGTAGGCAAATAGTTCACTTTCAAGTGGTTAGGATGTGCTGGAGAAGACTTTATGGAGTAGCTTGATGCTTCTGCCACCTACAAGGTCTTAGCCAAAAATGAATTCAACTCTGGACGGAAACAAACACTGTGATGTTGCATAACGTTGTTGATACAATGCGATGGTCCAACAAAATATCAAAGTGTGTGACTATTTTTTTGGGCAGGCAGTGTAGAATTATGTTGGTTGTTGAAACAATGTAATGGCGAGCGATTTTTTTTCTATGAATGATAATCTTTTATTTTCACCTAGGTTATTTTGTGAATATGAAGTAGTCTGTATTTCCATTAAAATGTTGTTTCACGTATTTTATTCTATGGTAGCTTGTGGATGATAAAAACCTGTGTTATGTTCATTAACAGTACTTCTGCTTTTATTCCTGATCTTTAATATATTAATCATAGTCCCATGACCAACACACAAGGGCTCTGTAGTCTGCTTTTTGGTCTGCTCAAATAACCTGGGGGTCTCACACACAAACATACATGCACGCACACACATAAACACATGCACACAGGCATATTTATCTGACTAATTAGCAGTTAGGTATCTTAATGCTGGCATTAGAGCCGAGAACCGAGGCCAAGAGTGTGTCAGCACCTCGTCAGGGCTGCAATGAGAAGCGCTGATAAGTTCGCATCCTGACACGCTTGACTTACTGTGTGTATGTAACCGGACAGACAGACGCAGCAAGAGATATTCAGCCATTCAGTCAATCATTTATCCTCTTCACACACTCTATTTCTTGCAGTGTTTACTCTGTTTTTCACTGGACGACAGAGATTAAAAAAACCCCAAAGTATTTGATTTACATACAAATATCAAATGTAGGCAACACGAGCCTTAACAAAATCTATCTTTAGTGTCTTTTCTGTCCTGGACACCATTCTATCTCCCTGCACACACACACACATACACACACACACATACACACACACACGAAACCCCCTGCTGTTGTAATTAAAGGTGTCCTTGACAGTGAGATGGACCGATTTTCACACCCCTGGACCCATGGCTTTTTTTTTAGCACAACACCCATCCACTTCAGCGGCTCAGTTAGGGGGACCACACACACATACATACATATACACACACTCCAGTTTGTGTGTCACGAGGAGTCGTTGAGACTCTACTTTCAGAGAGGTGCTAAAGTCTTGATGAGACTTTTGGGGCTTCACACAGACAAAGAGAATCAAATCTCCCAACATGCTGTGATTTCAGCATTCTTCTGTGTGCTGTGTGTGTGGCATTACAGGAGATTTGGTTGCCAAGGTTTTGGGTATTAAAGGTGCGCTTTCATTTCTTAATATCCAAATATAATCTGAATGACCTAATGATCATTATTGTGTTAAAACACTTTGACTATATACCTGTAGCTGGCATTAATCTGCATTTAGGTATGCTTTCTACATCAGCATAAAGAATCAGTGTACTCATATTTAAGGCATTTGGCAGATACATCTGAGCAGCATACACTTATCTCATTTATACACCCGAGCAGTTAAGAGTTGAGGGCCTTGCTCAAGGGCACAGCAGTGGCAGCTTGGTGGTGCTGGGATCTGAAGTGATGATCAAAAGTCCAACATATTAATCACTGAGCCACCTTTGCCCAATAGATGGATAGATATGTGACACAGATAGATAACATGTGTGCACAGGCACACAGAGTGGATCGATGATGATGGATCTGAGACAGGAAGTAGAATTCATACTCTGATGGCCACAAACCCCCACATCTTCCCTATAGCAATTGGTCATGTGAGTCAAACACGTGTGAAGATTTATGACATTTATCAGACTTTATGCCTTTACCACTTTCTTGTTCAGGGTCTCGTTCTCTCCACCTCAGCTCATGTGCTGTAGAAGCAAAAATTAACAGGTTACATTCACTACAGCGAAGGACACTAGAAATAAAAGTGAAGAAAAACGAGATGAAGAGGAAAAACTCCACCTCCTCTTTCCAGTACACACACACACACACACACACACACACACACATAAAACAGCCCAGTTATCAGATTAATTACTGCAGGAGTTCTCTTAACATCTGCTGGAATGTCAGGTCTAGCAGGGGGAGTGAGGGAGAGAGCAAACGAGGGAAGGTGGGACTGAGGGATTGAGGGATCGAGGGAGTGCGTTGGCCCTAGTGGAGGTGTGAAGGTGCGGGTTAAAATAAGAACAGTGGCGTCTGTTCCAGCGGCTGAGAGGGAGCCACAGATACACTCTGTTCCCTCTTAACACTGCAGCTCTGTGGGTGTATGGAGTGTGTGATTAAGAGAGTAAGCAGCAGAAGTATAGTTCCTGAGTGTGTGTCGCGCGTGTGCTGCCCGCTGTAGGTGGACGAGTAAGTGGTGTGTGCGCGTGTGTTTATGCATGTGCGAGAGAGAATGCGAGAGAGAGAAAGAGAGACAGAGAGAGAGAGAGAGAGAGAGAGAGAGAGAGAGAGGTGGTATGTCTTTATTATTCAATGCTGTCTAGCAGAAAGAGCTGCAAGCTGAGAGCCAATTGGTACTGTGTGTGTTCGAGTGTGTGCATGAGTGTGTATGTGGTATGCGCCAGATGCTGAACAATGTGTTCTCTGCAATTATCTAGATTTGAAAGTACATTATTTAGAGGATTACAAGTCGAATAACGTTTGCTTGGAATGTATGACTATTGTATATAGGCGCATTATTTGGCATGTTCTACATGGAGAGATCCCGCTATCCCACATTCCGGCATCAGCCAGAAGAGGTCGGATTTCCACCCTCTGGTCATCTACGGGACTGTCACCTCTGATTCGTTCCTTAGGGATCTGTAAAGCTGTAAAGCTACTATTGTTACACGAATACATCCGAATCGAAAGGTTTCATGTTGGTAGTTAAGTCATTAGCTACATTTAGCCCCTACTGAACTACTTCACCATAGCAACCAATGTAGATATGCAAAAGGTGTGACAAGAATTAACAAATAAATCTGATCTGGTTCTGGACTTGACAGGTCCATGAGGAGACTCTGGGAAATATGTGTGAACATTAACAGCTTTATAAGGGTGATCTCTGGTAGAGGAAGAATCCAGCAGAGCAGTCTACTTTAGGATGTAGCCTGTGGTGGTGCATTGGCCAGCGTTAGTTCTGTCAGTGATGGAAGTGGGAAAGAGGGGGAGTTGTAGCTGTAGTGAGTTACAGGCAGGTAGAGAGCGAGAGAGAGAAAGAGAGAAGGCGTGGGCCCGGTGCTTTATGTTTTCGGTAATTAAAACAGCATTAGGCTATTTATTTCCTCTCCCCGTGCGTAGCTGATTGGGCATGAGGGAACGCGGGACTCGCGAAGCCGAGAAGGAGCACAATTACACGCCATCAGCAGACAACATTAACTCGCTAATAGGAACATGGCAATAAAAGTTTATTATTATGGGGGAACGATGATTGCCTGGTTTAAGATAACATTTATAATACTTAGCAACGATCGGGAGGATGCAGGCGGGTGCGTGAGGGAAGACGGAGTGAGGATGCTGCTTTTCTCAAGCAATCACTTTGCAATGAAAAGGAAAGGATGACAGTCTACCCCTGAGAGGTTTGTGCTCATTAGCCATCCTTCCCGGTCTCCATTATCTTCTCATCTGCTAATGCAGACCGCAACGCACTCAAGATGGCTGACCTCCACCCAGATGCAGGGCTGAGACAGCAATACTGCTTGTGTCGTGGAAAAACGGGTTCAGTGTGTACTAGATAACTTCATGATATGCATCACTTTAGCCATTGTAATTAGACTGAGGAGAGGGATCACGTCCTGAGATGAAGAACGAGACAGAAAGATAACAAAGAGGCAAAAGTAGTGGAAGGCATGGCTGACGAGGTGAGGAACGGGGAGAAAAGTGTTTCGAAGGTTCAGCATGTGCTGGAAGGCGAATGATGGAGAAAGGGATGAGAGAGCTGGGTCTGCTCTGGGCCGAAGGGAGAGTGAGAGAGTGAGTGAGAGAGACTGCTAGTGGCCTTCCTTTCTTTGGTATTTTCTTCACGTCGAGGGGATAAATTATTCAGAGCCCGGGGAGGCTCTTGCTTCATCGTGTAATGAGAAGGACACGCATTGATACCAAATATTGCTGTTGGGAAACTATCGATCGGAGAGCTATTTGTCCAAAGTTTAGTCTGGAACCGAAGGCTGTCAGCGGCTTTTAATATGACTGACACTTACGTAGAAAAAAAAAAACATCTCAGGGCACTCCCCCTCTCCCACCTTTCCTGTCTCTGTCTGTCTTTTTTCCTGCTCGTTCTTTTCAAATCGCTTTAGTCTCTCTGTTAGAAAGAAGAAGAAGAGGAAGAAGAAGACAAAAAAGAAAAGACTGAGTGAGTAAGCAGGAGAAAGTTGGAGGACGGCAGAAGCACGGCGTCAAGAAACCTGCAGAGTGAATTAATTGCTGCTGGAAACAGGACAAGTCAGCACAAAGCTTAACCTTTGGCGAAAGGTCATGGCAGAGTGAAAACATGTCAACCGCATACTTCCTGCTAATTAGATTAAACAAACTTGTCTTAGCTCATGCTAAAGAAGCTTTATTACTAGGCACGGATACTCTTCAGATCTAATCTCTCATCGTGTTAATGTGTCCTACATTAGTCGTACTGTTTTTTGCCTGTGTGTGAAAGTGTGTGGGTGGGAGGGGTTAGAGGGGAAGGAGGGCTGCCTTTTCTGTCCTCAGATGAACACTGGCTAATCTGTCATGTTCGCCAAGCTCTGAAAGGCCTGGCCTGAAAAAGCACAAGATGCTTGCTTTGGCCTGGACCTTAGGAAGTCTGGCTTTCCTACGGGTGGAGGCCTCCATAGAGGGAGCCTGCGGTTCCAGCAAGGTGGTCTGATGTCCCTGGCGTGTTGGGAATGGAAAATCTGAGCACTCACACACAAGCTCAGTCAGCTACGCACTCGCAGAAGAGGACAGAGTAGCGTACACAGGAATGTGGCCAAGTTCAACTCTTTAATATACCATTACCACTCAGCCTTTCACACACCTTGACTTTATTAACACTGGCTGACTAACTGATGGCTGTGTTAAATTCTATACACTGCTGTATATATAATACCAGAGTGTGGAACCTATGACACAGTGAAGTCACGCGGTGGGAGACGACGAGCAGCATGCTGCCGCTACAGCGCCGAGACAGTAATAACCTCTCAGTCTGTCTCACTCTCAACGTTCTTCCCTCCATCACACACACACACCACACCTCTCCAACATACACACACACACCCCCGCAATTACCACATCACAGTGTGGCAGGTACATAAAAAAAAAAAACCTACACTACAATTAGAGGCTTAGACATCACCAGCTATAGTGGGAGTGAGAAATGTAAGAAAAGGGAAAGAAGGAAAGGACAGAATTAGACAGTGAATGGTCAGATTTGGGAAAATTTCCCACATGCCGTCTAAATCAGTTCACTTCACTTTAAATAGGGTTTGAATGCGGGTAGTTAGGATTGCGCTTTAGATTTATTAACAGGAGCAGGAGGGCTCTTTTTCGGGATATCAATATATTACTATAAAATCAATTAATGCAGTCGTTCTTCTATATGGAAGTGATGATCTACTGTTGACGTCCGAAGCACAGCATCACACATGGACGTTTTGTCTTGCTAATCTTGTGAGGACCTTTACTCAGGACCTGTCCCCTCAAGGTCGAAATGATCACATATTCCTATACATAGAGGCATTTTTGGTCCCTACCAAGATATAAAAACAACACACCTGCTCAGCAAACATACATACAGCTAGTATTACTATTTCGCATACCTCTTTGCAAATTATCCCAAAAAAGAAATGTGCCATTCCATGGGACCCCTGCTACATCTTTCTGATGAGTTACACCCGTTCATGTCCTGCATTTATTCAGATGAGTTTGGCCTCTTCCAACAGGACAGTGTGGCACCACACGCATCTAGAGACGCCAATTTATGTTTATGATTGCCATTCCCACCTAAGCCACCAGATCTCAACGTTATCGAACACATCTGGGATGCCATGCAGCATGCTGTGGAACACAGAATTCCACACACATCTGATCGTTTTTCTGGTCTGGTGTTCCTTGCCTACGGAATATTTCTGTATTTCTGCAGTGTTTTTCTGCCACATCAGTTTACATATGTATATACATATTTCATATCTATCTGTTTATGTCCAGTTGCACGGATTGGTGTTATTGTGAGGGAATGTAGGTCCTGTAAAGCTGCCTCTCTGTGGGGAAAACTCGACTAAGGCTGGGGGTTGTGGTGTTGGCACAGGGGTCTACGGCTCTAAGAAGTCAAATTATCTCAGAGAGTCGCTGATCAGCTCTGCGCACACCCACACGCCGCATGCTCATTAATTGTGTATCGCCTGCATATTAGCAAAGACCTGGATCAAACACACGCCGACGCACACAAACAGAAACAAAACCACAACTGCCCACTTCAACGGATCAACACAAAAACTCTGTGACAAACTATCCACGCTCGACTAGTCTCAGCACACAGGCGCACGACGGACATCGGGTAACGTACTCAAATACACATTCTCTCTCTCTCTCTCTTACACACACACACAAACAGACACACACATACACACACACAAACGTGGGGGCACTCTTGCGGGTCTCTAATGAAGCCCCAGTTGTGACGGCATGGAGGCGTCTGCGGCTCCGGCGGGATAATTACGCCGCTCCCTCGCAGCTGAGTTTGGCAGATGTAGGGGAGGGGTGCGCTGCGTGCCGTGGCGGCCATAACGAGCGCAGGGGAGCGGAGGTGGGATTCGGCACAGACCCCGCCATCCGCCATTAGCAGCTTGGCACCGTCACAAATGAGTGTTTTTCACCAGAGCACCGGGAAGGGCTGCGAAATTCCAACAAATTCAAGTGAGCGCCGTAGCCGCCCAGAGAGAGAGAGAGAGAGAGAGAGAGAGAGAGAAATCAAAACAAAAGCAGAGGAAGACAGAAGGAGTAGCAAAATGAGAAAGCAAGTGAAAGATAAAAAATGATAGAATAGGGTGTTGGGGGTTAGTGAGTGAGGTGGGGTGTGTGTGTGTGTGTGTGTGTGTGTGTGTGTAGGGGGGGGGGGGTGGTTGAGGTTTGCACCGCCATGACCGGATTTGTCACCTCTCCTCAGCTCAGGGAACGCAGAGCTCGGCACCATGGGAAATTACCAAATCAGAATGCATTGATTTTCTTCAGGGAGGAGGCAGAGAAAAAAAGAGTGGAGCGAGACGAGGAAAAAAAGAGAGAAGGGCTGGAAAACTGACATGGCTGAGAATTAAGTAGGAGATTGCATTAGACCTTTGTATTATAGGGAGCAGAGAGTGGCAGACATTTGTTTTGGGAGAAGGTGGAATAAAGGCGTGTATTGTACACCTCTGGTATATAGGGAGTGTGCAAGAAAAGCAAACTATTACCCCTCCATGTCTCTGATGCCCTCTCGCCTTTCCCATTTGTCTCTCTTTGTCCTCATACAGTATCGTGTAATTACCCTTGTGTTGCCAAGACAAACCCATATGTTGCGCTGTGTGACAGCAGCTTACAGTTAATGTATGACCATAAACTTGTGTGTGTGTGTGTGTGTGTCCTCACAGGTATTACAGAGTTTTTCTAGATCTATAAAAACTGTTCTGTGTTGTATTTCTGGCCTTTTTCTTTCAAACCGGAAGTCTGAGGACAGAGCTCGGGCATGCGGATCCTCTTATTTATTCCGGCACCTCTCACTTTCACTCATGCCCTCATCCGCTGTCTCCATCATGGTAAATGATCGATTTCAAGGTGACCCCTGGCTGAATTACGGCAAGTGTTTTGTGTGAGCAGGCGGGCGGCTGCAGCCCGGTCCCAGTAATTAACACCAGCGCCTAATGAAGTCCAGCTGCTCGCCGTGCAGACTGAGCGCCTGCCAAAAACCAGGAGAGCCCCTGTCAGCCTGCCTCGTCCTCCTCTCTCCATCTCTCTTCAGCTCTCTCCATCCCTCGCTCTATCCTTTTCCGAAGGTCAGCTTACCCCATCAGTGCCCGCCCTGTCCAGCCAAGCTCTTTCTCTCTCTCTCTCTCTCTTTCTATTTCCCTCTACACCAACACTAAAACACTGATCCAGCATTCCCACTCTCCTTCCTCTCCCTTTGTCTCAACCCCATTCCCCTCTGTCCTACTGATCGCTCTCCATCTCCACGAGGCCCTGTAATATCTCTCGTGCCTTTCCATCATGCCATCAAAGTGTTTGCGAAGTTTTAAGGGAAACCATGAGCGACCAGTCAGAGTTTAGAATGTTGGTGTTTACATCCAGCTCTAAGAATGGAAGAAAGCTGTAGGAATTAGATGAAGGTTTCATTGGAGATTTCAAAAAGCGGAAAAGCTTGCCGTTCAAAGCGTCCCTCCACAGCTTAGATGGAGGGAAGAATAATAACTCATACGCCTTGCTTTTGTTTTACAGGCTGGCTCTGAGCAAGCCACACAAAACTGATGTTTCATTTTAAACACATTGAGTGTAAAGAACCAGAGGGCGTCACGGCGCGTAGCTTAAGGGCAAAACCGTGTTTCAGATAAACCCTAACTCAAGTTAGACAGAGTATTGTCTCTCTCCTTTGGCAGGCATATTCCTTTTGCATTCTTCTTTTGCTCCCGTCTTTCTCTTTAACCCCTGAGCGCTCCCTCTCTCCTGGATCAAAGCTGGAAGCTCCTGTCAAGGAGGCACCTCGCTCTACTCCTCAGAGTGCTGCCTTTGAAGACACCATCCCCAGGTGGCTCCTGCCTACCCACACACACACACACGCACACACACACTCAGATAGGCCTTCACCCTTTTGCTCCCGCCCTCCATCGACAGCACTATCTGCTTTCCTTGCTCATCTTTCCGAGAGCGCTGATGAACTGTGACTAGCGCTGGATCCTCCTACACACACTTGTTTTTTACACACACACACACATATGCACACAGCTCATGTGCAGAGGTTTGTTCAGATTGGACAGCTGATGTGACAGAGCTGAAGAGAAACACAGGTGATCACAAATGTACTGCAGGTGACTTTTCCTCTGTGTATCAGTGTCTGAGAGATACAGCAACATTAATGGCCAGTTTAATGGAAATACATCAAATACATCATGAGGTAATGCATCACATACCATTCTAGCAGTGTTACAAAACAGCTTTATTTTCTATATAGCAATTGCTATATATTTGTGTGGATGACTCAGAGAGAGACCCAGGTTCACTTGGTTTTATTGCACAGTATCTGCAACTCATCCTTTATGTATGATCAATTTTGGAACTACTATGAGTCAGTGCCAGAAGCAGGAGACCTTTAAACCACATGGCTGTGGGCTTTTAAATGTAAATGCATCAGTTGTCTGTAATTTCCCTCAGCTTGATCAAAAACACTATTTTAAAACCAGCACGGTTTAAATTTCTACCATTTGTCACATTTCTACCACGCCCTACTGGCAACAACTGCATCTTCATGATCATCACACGCTTCTTCCCTCTTCTTGCTTCCATGCTCAGAGTTGGTTAGTAATCAGATCGCACCCACCTTGCCAAACTAACTTGCCCACTCCCTTAACGCAGCATCACATGGGTGTACGTTCCCTCTACCAGCTGTGGCAGATGCTGGCGTCGCTCGAGAAAAAAAAATTCGGAATACTTAACGAATTAAGCGAGGAGCTAATTGCGGCTGGCCCGCTTTCATTATGGGCACAAAGGCGGGAGGCTTGTTTGTCTTTTTAACAATTAACTTGCGAAGCTGGGCAGAGGGAGGAGAGGCTGAGTGGCTTGTGCGGTTGTCCCACCCTCCCCTGCACAGCAGCTGCATCAGACACACCTGGACGGGCCTGGGATGGGGAACAGAATGGGGCAGGTGCACCCTTAGCAAAGCTACCTGAGTTCTCCACATACACACGTGCCAAAACACCAGCACCGCAACCCACTACAGCCCCTCTGACTGCAAAATGAGCCGCTTTCGAATCAGAACGCAGAGGAATAACACACGTGCAGAAACATGTGTCTGGTGCACAACGTAGCGGGGCTCTTCTTTCACGCACATCTCTCTCTCACACACATACGCACAAACTCAGACACACCTGTACACAGATCTGCGGTGTCTCAGTGGCACTGGCCACTAGTGTGACTGATTTTCCATTCTGTTCCCACACCTTTTGGAGGAGTCTCCCCCTGAGCTGTTCTCTTATAGATCTCCAAACAGCTTGTAATTACTTTTAATAAACAGCATAAGAAGCAAATCAAGCGCAAACGTGGCAAAATGAGCTCTCGAGGGGATCAGACGCCACTCAGCCTTGCAAACAAACATTTGGGCAAAACATTTCTACCTCTCTCTCTTTCTCTCTCTCCCTTTTTCAACATGACATCCTTTTCTGGCGGCTACTCCAAAAAAAGAGAAAATTTCAGAAAACAGGATTAAAGAACAGACCCGCTTACTTTTGCATGTATATACACATAGATGATTGATGTGTGTGGATAATTAATAGAAACTGCCTGCCAATCTTTTCTTGAAATCATGGCCTCCTCACTCCCCTGGCTCCCTATCCCTTCATCCCTCTTTTTTGCTTCATCCATTCAGCGTGCCCCCTCCGTGATAGCCCCCAGTGCAACCACGCATGGCCCCTTGGAAGTTCCGCTTGGCTAGTTCCAGGTGTTGTGGTATGTGCATGTGGGGCTCCTCATCTGTTCTCACACTCGCACGTTTAGCACACGGAGGAAACCAGTGCACCACCAGCAAGGCATCAGACCTGCCCCAGGGTTTAGCAATGCCATAAACCATTTTCATATATATATAGAAACAAAGCACCTGTGCAGACCCAACTCGACCATTCAACCACCATCTCTCATGCTCTCGGTTTACTACTATAATCTTACATGTTATTCCATACATTTCTTTAAGTTACTAGCACGCAACCAGGACATCCCTGCATTTTTGCTAACGTGCTACAAAAAATAGTCTGTGTTTGGTCAGATGCAATGTCAGTGAAATTAATTAGCGTAAAATGTTGGTGATGAAATATACTACACACACTAGTGACAACCAAAACAGGTTTATGCTAATGGTCCCCAAATGTCAAATACACTAAAGTGCCAGAAAAACTGGCACACCAGTCTAATTCTTGGTAGATCTCACACTGAGCTTGCACAGATATTATGCACACAATGAACAACATATTTCACATTTCTGTTGTACTATTTGCATTTGTGACATTTGGCAGACGCTCTCATCCAGAGCGACTTACTGGTATTACAGAAGGCTAACGTAGAGTGTTAGGAGTCTTGCCCAAGGACCCTTACTGGTGTAGCACAGACTGGCTGCCCAGACCCGGAATCAAACCCAGGTCTCCCACATGGGAGCCAATGATGTTACCACTGTACCACACCAATCAGTTGTAGGACTTCTGTGTTCCACAAAATGTTGCATGGCACCCCAGATGTGTTTGATAACGTTAAGATCTGGTGACTTAGGTAGGACTGGCAAAACCCCAAACACGGAGCTAAAAAAGTGTATTGCCCTGTTGGAAGAGGCCAAACCAATTATAATGAATGCAGGACATGAACAGGTGTAACTTATCTAAATGGAGGAACACATAGTGTTCACCTGTCAGAGAGGTTTATAGACATATTAGGGGTCCCATGAAATGAGAGCTAAACAAACGCCATACAATTATGAATCCACCACCAATCTGTGCCAGGTTTTTCAGAGTCTGTACCAATTTTTCCGGCACTTCAGTGTACTCTGTTTTAACAGATTAACCCCGCCCCCTTTTCCTGAAACTAAGAGTAAAAAGAATTTAAATGTTAAATTCGATCACAGCTTTTCTTGGGCATCTTTTAAACTCTAGTCTTAACACATTCAAAAAAAATATAACCTGCCCTATTACGAGCAAGCTGGATTTCATTACAAGTCAGCTGGGCTTTTCGCTTTATTTTCCACAGTCCTCTAGTACGAAGAGTTTGAGGCAATTTAAACACGCTTGCATGTCACTCTGCACAACAGAGACATCAGTGGCTGATACTAGTGACACTTAAAAGACTGCTGTACTCTCAATGAAGGTGGGTGTGTATCTGTGTGTAGAGTGGAGAGGACCGGTATCATCTACAACCGCACACACATGGCCCTAGGCTACACACACACACACACACACACACACTCGTACGCCCTCCTGATACTCACACAGGCACTTAGTGGAGTGAGCTATCATCCGCATTATCCACATCCATTGACTTCTAAAGCTTCTTGAGTGCTGCCTCATTAAATCTTCACTGACACAGGGAGGACACACCAGGTCCGTATCACCTGCCGTGCATGTGTATGTGTGTGTGTGTGTGTGTACAGGATTTTTTTGTCTCTGTTCCACTGCACGGATACAAGCCTGAATGACAGCTACACATGGAGCAGTCAGTAATTTCTTCATGTATACTCTGTGGCCTGGAGACAGCCGTCATATTTATTTTATTATCAAATCCTTTAAATGTATTATTTGACAGAGACGTCTGATTTCACATGACATGACAGTCTGGTCAGAAGCGTCCTCACACTGTCTGGAGCATCTTTAT
>JAOVVF010000036.1:23943136-23961771 GCA_028565595.1 Duopalatinus emarginatus | reverse complement strand
TGATTTACAAGTCAAATGGCAGTCTGGTGTGTGATGTTGCCATGGTTACTGGTGCACTTCATGCTTCAGGCATTGGGCTCATTGGGATGAATAAGTAAGAGTCAGGAGTGAGACGTGCCATTAGCTGCAATCTCCGGAGGGCTCTTCTGTTCAGGTGTGCATGTATGTGTTTTTGTGCGCATGTGTATGTGTGTATGCGTGTGTGCTCCCTCATGCCCCTAGCCCCGCCTCATGCAAAAAACAACCACGTAGGAGGTGAATGAATGTTTACGCAAAGTGGAAAATGGGAGGTGCATGGATGAATGAAATGAGATGCGTATGTACTTCTCAGCCATTCTCTTAAAATTATGAGTGATCTGGACATGCATCGCTTTCTACACCCTATGTCCACTAGTTATACGTCCCTCCTCTGCACTCTGTGCAGTGTGTGTATGTGGGTGTGAGTTTGTGAGGGGGATTATGGAGAGAGATGGGCGACAAACCTGATGGCAGCTGGGCGGGCTCTCCTGAGGCACATCCGACAGGCAGGGAGGGGTGGAAAGAGAAGGCAGGGTGACAGTTAGTCAGCAGCTCGATGATCATATGGGGGTTAGATGAGGGACATGGTACAGACATGGGGATTATTATGCAGTGGGTGGGAAGGATCACTCACTGTGAAATGGATGAAGGGTGGCGATGTATCTCACACATACTTCAATACGAATGTGATTGTCTAAGCTGTGTATTGTGTAACCAGGTAGGTATGTCTTATATAGATTATGCGAGCATGCGATATAGATACCCCTGACCCCCACCACCAAGCACCTTTTAAACCTGATAGATATGGGCTAATGATTATTAGGAGAAAAATGCTGATGATTAGTAGATGAAGTAGCATAAAAGTATGAAAAGTGACATGAAAAGCCATAAATATCTAACTATAGCCATGTATACTTTCTTTCACAATTATAATAGTAATCATTTTGTTATTAATTACATGTATTAGCTATCTATGCAAATATGGAATACAGTGAAATTCCAGGAAATTGGTCGATCGCCTGTACAACACACTTTCTAGTGCCTGGAAGTGTGAGGCTTAGAGATGGATGAAAGATGTCGCATGTACTGTCTCAAATAACAGCCACAGATTCATAAATGTTTCTTAATGTTAATTATAATAATAATAATGAATAATAATAATAATAATAATAGCATATTTGTTTAATATAGACGTTGTATGAAAAGTGAAAATTCATAGAATTTTAATATGTCATATTTATTTATTTAATATTCTATATATTGACGCTTTTAAATAGTAGTTTCAAATGGTACTTTCGAAAAAAAAAAACCAACAACAACAAAATAAAAAACACTGTCAGCTTCAAATTCAGTTCATTATGTGTGAATTTTACTACACAGGAGATTTTTACAGTTAAATAGTTGTAAAGACTTGTGACACACTTGGTCCACTGCACATACTTCTTATCTGAATCTATAACGAGTGAAACTCACATGGCTATAATTTCAGTATGAATCCCTCCCTACATTTCTAACTTGACTAAAAAAATGAAATATGATGTAAGATTCATTGAAAGCATCAGGTGGCTCCCACCAGCCCACATATAAGCCTTGTAATACAGTTTTCCGTATCTGTATCTCTGTGCCAGACTAATATTATATGAATGTCACGCTATAGTAAAATCAGCTCAGTTCAGCAACGCAGTATTATTTAGTTTTATGGAAATTCTAAATATCCCATTATCCACTAGTTTTTTAAACAATAAGATGCTGTGCAGTGTATGTGTAATAGCATATGACAGGCATAATGATGACTATTAGATAAATATTGTTTGCACTGTTCTTTTTTGCAATAATCCTAATGACAAACTTCACAGGCTACATATCTGTCTATCAGTCAGTCAGAGAGAGAAGACAGAGAGAGAGAGAGAAAGAGAGAGAGAGAGAGAGAGAGAGAGACAGAGGGGGGTGAAGAGGCTGACTACAGCTCAATTCGTTAATAAAGGCAGATGAAAGTGAGGTTAAACACAATATGCTAATTGAAATGTGTTGGCTGATTAAGGGCGATTGAGAGGCGAGTGGGCGTGCTGTGAGTTCTGGGCGCTGGTGATTAGTGCGGCATTAGTGTCTGCATGCTTTTCCTCGTGACGTACAGAACAGCGGTATGGCGTAAGAATGAGAGACAGAGAGAGTGAGAGAAAGACGGATAGAAAGAGAGAAAAAGAGAGAGAACAGTGAGGGAGGTGAAATGAGTAAGTCCTTTTTCGCTGCTCCATCCTTTCCTCTTCTGTCCATCCACACACACACACACACACACACACACATGCGCGCACACGCACGCACATGCACACTTCAGCATTCTGCCCACACATTCAAAGAATAAGAAAACTAGAGAAAAACAGCAGAGCCCTGAGGAGACTATAACGCTCGAACAAACATACCAAAGAGCAGAGGCAGTGAGGCTGCGCGGCCTAGCAAAACGGAAACGCTCCAGAACATCTTGCCTTATCACAAGGAATGTCAAGTGCATGTCAAATTCGGAGCACAGGAAGCGGCGTAGGCCTCGATCCTCCATGAATTGTTTTAGTTGCTCTGTGTTGTTTGTTGCTTTGTTTGCTGCTTGACTCAAAATCTCTCTCTCTCTTTCTCTCTCTCTCTGTCTGTCTTTGTGTGTGGGGGTCTCTCAGGAACACAGCTCCTTTTTTCTGCGGGCTTTATTGTTTTCCGCTGTGCAGCTGCAGACCCTCGGGATGCCCCCTGCAGGTGTGAGAGCACGTGAGTGCGGGTGTATGTATTTGGCTATGAGTGCGTGTGTATTGGTGGGTGCACACTTCCCTCCTCCCTCCCCCACCAGCAGGGTGCGCCACAGTGCTTGGGGAGGCACCGAGGGGGGCAGCGTTAAATGGAAGCTAAAATTAAAACCTGAGCACTGGCATATCTGTGATGTCTCCACGCATACACACACACACACGTGCAATACATGCCTTGTGGGGGTAGCCTAGCAGAGAACCTCAAAGCTCGGTGGGGATCTGCTATATTTAAATAAATACAAACCAACCGAACCTTGCTTTAAACTATAAGCAATGATCCGTATTTAAAAACGCACAAAAACAGTCGTGTCAGGAAAATTTATTTTGTTTGTGCGGCATTCGGTCGTCATTTCATCCCTGTAGCCACACGTCTATTCCTTTCTTTTCCTGTGCTGTCCTCCTGGAGCTCGCAGGTCCTCGGTAAAGCAGGTATCGTAATACAGAGCTGTGCCTTGCTGTCACTCATGGGGGAAATGAGAGGGTCCAAACCGATCCTTCCATAATTTAGGACGAGATGGTGGACAGGATGGAATATTATCAGTCTTATTACTGTGATGATATGCATCTCTTGCTAGGATGGCATAATCAGCGGCACTGGCTTTGTGGCATGACACTAAGGGGGTGATCAACCCCAACCCCAGCAGCCTTCTTGACACCAGCCCTAAACCGGACTCTCAAGGATTATGACAGAATAACAAAAAAAGAAAAAAAAAAGAACAACATTGGCAGAACAGGTGACAACAGGTCTCAATTCACTAATAAAGGCAAATGAGAGAGAAAAGATGTGACAGAGAAGTGGAGAGAGAGAGGGAGAGTGTTAGTTAAAGATAGGATTTGAAAGGAGATGACTATTTTCATCTTTTTTTAGTCATCAACATCCTCAGCATGTGTGATGGATTTGAAAAAAATCTCTGTTTTGGTGTGAAAGGAAATAGAAATCTATCAGGATTAAATTATACAGTGGGAAGTGTCTGGTTTTGAGCAAATCACCCTCCCTTAAGGTACTTCAGCCATGGCTAGAATTACTGCGGACCCCCTGCATAATGCAATCCCATACTAGCCTTGTATCAGTACACACCTGACACACCGATACTCCCGTCCACTATATTGAGACATAATTAACAAGTTAATAAGATGTGAAGTGGGATCGACTTTGTACTAGCTGCATTTTAGCTACAATCGAAAACTACAAATCGAATTGTACATGCGACACACTGTGCATCTGTCATGTGACTCCTTGAGATGAAAGGGAAACAGTATAATATCCGATTCACTTCTTCTATTTTAATTCAATGCAAGAGATTTTGTTGAATTAAGAAAGATTCCATTAAATACAGCATATTTAACAACAAACGAGTTAAGTGAGTAAAAATTTGAAAATGATCTCAGATGAGATTCATGTATATATTGTACATGTCCTGCATTCATTCTGAAGAGTTTGACATTTTCCAACACGAAGTTCCACCATACATGTTCAGAGATGCCAAATTATGGTTTTCTCAGCCCCATCTAAGTCACCAGATCTCAATATGCTGCTTCTCAGCTCCAGGTTCTGCAGCTAAGTTACTGGTTGTGTGCGGTTTCTGTACATGTTCTTCCTATGACCTTGTGTGTTCTTCTGGGACTTCTGGTTTCCTCCCACATCCCAAAACATGCCCATGTGTAGACTTGCTATGTTAAATTGCCCTTAGGTGTAGTCAGTGAGTGTGTGAATAATGGATGTGGGTGTGCATGGGGCTGCAAGATGGACTGGTGTCTTATCTACAGTGTATATCTGCTTCAAACCCAGTTATCCTTGATTAAGCTCTGGATCAACCATGACACTGACCAGTATACAGTGGTTACTGAAGATGAATGAATAAACATGCTGGTTCGATCCACAGGCAGAAGGAATAAACCTCCTATTCCTTCAGGTTGCCCTGGAGAACACTGCTATTATCGTGCTTGCCATTTACACTAGTCAGATTATTTTTAATATTTTTTCCCACAATTTTTATTCCTTCATTTTAGTAAACCAGGGTAGCCTTAAACCTGAGCCCAATCAATCCAGTCAACTAACTCCTATTCAAACAGCATGCAGTCAGGATACTTGAAACTGACAGAAATGCTACAGACGCCATTATATTCTGTTCCTGTGACTGTATGAGTTTTAGAAGGAGGAGACTGTGCTGTGAGATTGGTACATTTGAAACCCGAACTCGAGGGGGTCTGCCGGTGGAGCAGAGTGACGGCAAAGGAAATGACACAGGCTGCGTGACTGCACAGCAGTGGGGAGATCGCAGGTGGAAGAATGAAGAAGAGAGGAGGAGCAGATGTTGCAGGTTTGACTGGTTAAACTGATTGAGATGAGGTGTCATCTCTGCGGTAATGATCATTCAGAGATGAAGAAAGAGCGAGGGTGGGAGAAGTGGAGGGGGCAGGAGGGTGGTGAGGTATGATCACACCTCCACTTTTGGGAGGGGGTTGTGATGGAGCAGCATAGGATGGTGTATCGGCAAACATGTGAAGAAAGAAAGGTATAAGGAAAAAGGCTGGGCCCGAGTGTGTGGGTGTTATCCGAGTAGGAAATTTGCAGATTATACTTTAGGCTAAGAATATATAAAGGGGCAGGGAAGAAAGACCAAAGAAAAGAATGGGAAAGAGGTGCATGCACACCTATACAAACATGTGAGCTGAAATTTTGACAGTTAGTGCCATGACAAGACATGCAAAATCCATATAGAGCATTGCATTAACATAATTTATTTTCAGTAGCTCATCAGTAGCTTAGTGAAATGAGTCTGTTTAATCAAAACTGTCTTCTGACATGTTCTTTGCAATAGCATAATATACAATACAGTATATGTGAGCAAAATAACAAAATACAGACACCGTTGTGTTAGGGCCTTTGCTGAGAAAAATCGAGCCTGAAATTTCAAAGCCATATTATAGCCTCAGAAGTCATATATCAAAGCTGACAGATAGTGTAGCTTTTCAATGATTGTTTTGTAATCTCTGGCAAAAAGGAGAATGGTGGAGGAAGAGCACGCCGCAGTTAGAGCTCCTCTGTGATCTCGCTGCAATTTGCTGCCAGCTAACGCGATGGCTGATAAAGGTTAATACTCTGCTCTCTCTTTCATTATGTTATGACGTCATCGATCTTTGAAGGGGTGAAAAAATAATAAAATAAAAAAAGAGCACTCAAAGTAATCTGCCTCAATTCCATAATTAATCTCCTTCAGCTTTTCTGACAGTTCAGAAGTTAATTAAGCCAAAATTTCCTTCATGGCAGTCGAGAGGCAGGTGATTCTCCTGCCCCTTAACCACACAGGACCATGATTAAGGAATAGGGAAAAAAAGAACAAGGGAGGAGCATTTAGAGCGTTGTACTTATTGGACTGTCAGAGTTTAGACAGAGAGTGATGGGTCATGCATGAATAGATTATGTGGTTGAACTGACTGAACATGAAGAAGGTCAGGAATTTATGACATTAAGGTTATGGAGCTGAATAGCTACAAAAGTTAGGTATCATAGTCAGTCCTGTGTGCAGCTGTTCCCCTTTGGAATGAATTTTCAAGTACCGAGGCATCACTAAGGCTCAGTGTGTTGTACCATTTGTGCTGCAAAATTCCTTTAAGGCCCTGCTCGTTAATCTACCCTACAGTCTGCTGATGCAGGAACTATTACTTAAAAAATAAAAGAACCAACAAAGGAAGCAAATGCCCAGAAACAGTGCTTCACTAAACCGCCACACTCTGGGCCATGGCTTTGAAAATGTCATCCACCTGGTAAAAATAACTACAGTGTGATGCAGTGCATATACCACCCTGATGTCTCATCAACATAGTTGGACCATTTGAGAAACATCATTACACCAGGCAAAGACACGATTCGTGCCTTTGATGTCACCACCTTTTTTTTTATCCTAAACATATGTCTAACCTTATTAAATCTTGTCTTCAGTTACAAACAAGCTGTAGCAGACCATTGCTGGGTGCAGATATTACATCGTGACCCTTATAATAAAATATGCACAACTTTTAATAAATAATATCCATCAGAGTACACTTTGCAAATAGTAATATCCTCTCAATAAACTGTAACTTTCAAAACAATCTATTATTATTTGTAGCTCAAGTTTCTCGATTTTGCAGAACTCACTGTCGGTAATTATCCAAGATAATATCTGAGATGCAGTGAAGGAGAAAAAAAAACAGCAGCTGACCTAATTTTTTGGCCTTTGCAGAAGGAGTGAGACCTGCAGTCCCAGCCTTGGCTGTGTGGTGACGATTTACCACAGCAATCAGACCTGCAGTTGCAGCCTCAGCTGCGCACTCAAGTGTTAAACAATGGAACAGCTGTCGAGAGCGACATCTGTGATCCAGAAATAGAGCTGTTCATTTCACCTGTCTGTCTCACACCTGTGTGCAGGGAGTGAGAGGGCTAGGCAAGGCTATGAAAGGAGAGACGGAGGAGAGCCTGGCGAGCAGTCACGCAGTCACAACAAAGCATGCACGTTCATACTCGCACACACACACACACACGTATACACGTACAGACTAAATAAAGGTGTTCACTCACCAATCATGTGATTGGCCACGTGGATCTGGATCTCGCGTTCTGTTTCGAAGGTCATTTGGCATTTGATGCATTGATATGTTTTCTTCTGCAAGACAACACACATGACAGTGAGACTTAGAACAGGTTGTTTTACATATCACATTTAAAATTTCAGACAGTTTTTCCCTATCAAGATTTTCCTATTTCTAACATTGATCAGAGACAAATACTGAGTTTACCCTGGAAATGCATCATCAATGTAAAAAGACTGTACAATGGCATAACAGCATGATGGCAATTCTCTCTTCCGTTCATGGTCACAAATTCTCACTTCTTTGCTAGAACTAAACTACACACCAACAAAGGCTGATGAAGACCAGGAAATGTTCTTTCTTGAAAGTTCTCTAGAATTTACTTACTTTAGGTACAGGCGAGGCCTCTGTTCCTTTTTTAGCTGCGCTGGTTTCTGGGCTCATCTCAGGATGGTCTACCTGAACATGGCTTTCCAGATCCTCCAAAGTCTCAAACTTCACAGCACACTCAGGGCAGCGTAGTCCCGAAGCACCTTTCTCCCCTGGCTCTTGAGGAGTTACAACGCCACTCGGTGACTGACCATTGGTGCCTCGGTTCATACAGCCAGCACAAAGCCCGAAAGGCAGGCCATTGACATCCAGCTTGACCAGTTCCTGCTTGTTCTTGAACTCTTTCAGACAGAGGGCACACTTATACAACTTGTGGGCCTGCAGCTGCCCATTGGGCGATGATGAGGCTGAACCACCTCCTCCACCACTGCCACCTGATGAAGAGAGCTTCTGCATGTGAAATGTGCCATGAATCTTCAGCTCCAAAGTGGAAGTGACGGTCTGCATGCAGACCACACAGCGGAAACCTGTCAGGGAGTTCCTCAGGTCCGGATGCATCTGGCAGTGTTCAATAAACTCTTCCTCACTTTGAAGGGGCATCTTGCAGATGCGGCAGGTTCCTGTGTCCAGGCTCTTGCTGTGGGTGACTTTGTGCTCTGTGAGTGTGAGTAGAGAGGGGAAGCGTTCTCCACAGATGGGGCACATGTAGTGCTTGGCTGGTCCACGGTGAGTTTGGGCATGTTCTCTCAAGCCATTCTCAGAGAAGAAGGTTCTTGAGCAGACATTACACTTGTGATTACCCTTGATGAAGTCAGCCTTCTTTTTGCGGGACCCTGCGTCATCTTCACCAGGCCTTATATTGTGATCACGTAGTCGATGGTTTTGGAGTAGGGACTCCATAGTGTATGCTGCACCACAGATGTCACAAGCATACATTGGCTCTGAGGCATCTAGTTCTTCCTCTCCTCCACTTGCTTCATGGCTGTTTGCAGTTTCCTGAGCCCCTCCCTTTAGGAGCATGTTTTGCAAGTCAGCCTGTTCTGCTGCTGCAGTTGAACCTCCTCCTCCACGCTTAGAGCTTTGACTCACCCCATTTGGAGTTCCATTCTGACTTCCTCCATTTCCATTGCCATTTCCACCATCAAACATGCAGTGCTTCTCTCTGAGATGTCTCTCTAGAAGGACAATAGCATGGAAGGCCTTTCCACAGATGCGGCAGTTGAATTTTTTACTGTGGGTGGTGATGTGGCACTGGAGCTCGACCTCTGTACCAAAACTCTCCCCACAGAATATACACTTGCGAGCTTTGCTGGCAACGCCTGGCCCAGCCGGTTGACTTAGGTGACTGTGCTTCACATGCATCTGCAGATCGCTCTCCTTGCGGAAGTCCCATGCACATGCTGTGCAGCGGTACATTTTCTTCTCATTGCTGTGTTTGACAGCCAGGTGGACTTGGATGGAGACCTTGGAATCAAACACCTCCTGACACAATGTGCAGTGGTACAACACAAAAGTGTGCATGTCCAGCAAGTGCTTTTGCAAATCATCAACAGAAGAGAACTGTTTATCACAGCTCTCACAAACATACTGTGTGGAGGTGGTGGTGTAGTGTATGGTCAAGTGCTGCAGCAGCGACTCCTGAGAGTCAAAGTCCTCTTTGTTGCACTGAGGACAGGACTGTCTCCTCAGCAGTAGTTCCAGGTGGGACTTAAGGTGGGCCTGAAAGCCTTCAAAGCTAGTAAAGCGAAGGTCACACTGGTTGCAGGGATAATCCCCATTAGCACCTGTGGGAGCAGAATCACCAGCCACTCTGTGGCGTTTTGGGGAGGAGATTTCCACATCAGAAGAAGCAGGACTCAGATCTGCCACTTTGACTTTGCGCTTGTTGTTGGCCAGTGGGATGTTCTTGTGGTTCTCTTTGATGTGTTTTGTGAGCTTGAGTAGGGAACCAAAAATTGGAGAATTGGTGCAGTAGGGGCAAGAATACACTTCCATGAAGGACTGTGAAGGCTGCAGGACAGGAGACTCCATCTTGGTCACACCACCTGCATTGTTGCAGTGGGTCTGCTGGATGTGCTCAGTGAGCGATGATTCTGTAAGGAACCCCATGGAGCACTGATTACAGAAGAAGGCGTGGTTGCCCTCAAGAGTGGTAGAGCCAGCAACCACACCACTGGGCAAGCAGTGGGATACACGGATATGCTCTTGCAGGCTATTGATATCAGCAAACATGTCTGGGCAGTAGTTGCAGTGAAAGGCAGAAACATTACTGAACTGCAGAAGGGGGAAGTTGGATGCAGAGCCCCCACTGGATCGATGTGCTTTCCGTACATGCTCGTTCAGATTGTACAAAGTTGGCAGGGTATCGAGACACAGTTGACAGGTGTGGCTTTGCTGAGGTTTATCTGCATGAATAGTTTTCAGGTGAATCTCAAGAACAGCCAGGCTGTTAAAATCTCTCTTAGAACAATAAGGGCAACTATATGTCACCTTTCCTGACCAGCCTCCCTCATCATGGTCAGAGGATGGGACTAATTTGCGTCTGCCCTGTGCAGACTTGAGGGTTGAATCAGGAGTAGATCCTCTTTCAAGCGAGGCACTGGAGTCAGGAGTGGCACTGCTCATGGACGCAACACTGCCCAGAACCGGATCAGGACTGGCACTGTGGTTGCTGGAGTCAGGCTGCCGATGACTATCCAGGTGGCAGTAGACATCTTCTACTGATGTAAATTGCTCTGCACACATGGGGCACTTATGTTTCTTGTTGGCATGTGTTCGGTCGATGTGTGTGAGCAAAGTGCCTTCATCACTAAAAATCTCTGGACAGTGGATGCATTGTAGTTCAGCACGGTCTGAAAGCTGAGGGTGGCGTGTTAGTACATGCTTCTCTAACTCATCTGTTTGGCTGAAAGTCTCCTCACAGTAATCACACATGTATAGGTCCTGGTCCTGGTCAGCTGCATCACCCGTCGACCCATCACGCTTGACCTGGTCTTTTTTTGCCATGTGCTCCTTGTTTTTCCTATGAGCCTGCATGTGACTCTGTAGTGAAGATGTGGAGGAGAAGCCACGCTTGCAAATGCTGCACTTAAAGGGCTTGCTGGAGCTATGTGTCTTCAGGTGGATCTTAAGGTGATCGCTACGTGAGAAGGCAGCTTCACACTCCTGGCAGCTGTACTTCTTGTCGCCAGTGTGCAGCTTGACATGACGGTCACGGCTGCGCTTGTGTTTGAACAGCCGACTGCAGAAGGTGCACTTAAAGGGCAGCTTGTCGCTGTGAATCTGTTCGTGGCGCTTCAGGTAGCTGAGACGGCTGAAGGACTTATCGCAGAACTGGCAGGGATAAGGAAGGCCAGAGCCTCCTTCCTCCTCCCCCATGCCCAGATCGCAGCAGCCATCCCCTAGCATCTGTGATGGCGATGCCACGTCTTTGCTGGAGGGAGAGGACGCCACCCAGGAGAGCCCTGGGTCATCGTCACCATCTGCAATGCAAAACACAGACAGAATAAAAATTATGAGGGAGAAAACACTATCTACACAGAGGTACATAAATAAGTAAATAAATCAAATCCCAGAGGGATGGAGAAATAAGGACAGAAATCTATTTTGTATTCTCTTATACTCCATTTGCACAAAAAAAACTTGAACCACTGCTTTAGATTTGGATTTGTGTTGGGTGAAACCTTCTTAAAATGTGATTACAGAAAACAGAATTAAGCCATTTTAAAGGATACAAAATAAAATAATTGAATGTATACATTTACAATTATGGCATTTGACTGACTGGGCAGTTGGAATGGCCTTGCATATACAGTGTATATCATATACTGCATATATATAAAGACTTTGCAGTTAAATTCTTCTGTATATATGGCTACAAACCAAGCTGCACTGCATATCGCACGATTTTATGAAATTTGACGAAGCCTGACACAGTCAAAATGTCTATTTAGCATCTCAACTAGCAGCCCTCAAAGGAAAGCAAGGGACAGAGCTCATGACTTATTGAGCAGGGATGATGCGTGTGTGGAGTCCTACTGTGGCAAAGACAAACACAGAATTTTCTATCACTGCCTGTTTGTTTGGTTTATTTTCCTCTCAAAATATGCACTCTTAATGTGCTGCTAAAAACCTCTGGCATTTCACAACCCCAGATGTTTCCAGAGATGATCCGGGGGTAGCGTTCAACTAGCAAGCATAGACACAGTCGTAGACACTGGATCAGTGTGAAAAAATGTGGATAGGGTAGGGGAGGGTTGGGTTTGACATATTTAATCTTTGTTTAACATCACAAATCTTATTCAATCAACAGCAAATCAAAAACGTGAATGTCTGCATACATTACATAGCATTTCTTGCTTAAAAAGGCAACTTAAATAGACTACAGTAGTAATAATAAGACTAAATATAGACTGATTTTTAAAACATTCCTAGTCTTATTTATTAAATACATAAAAAAAAATTCATTAAATATATATCATGTTTTTGAGAATTGTAGTTGACTTTTGTAACCGTGGACAGAATACACTTAAGTGCCAGACGGCCATAGGTACAGACGGGCATATTTTAAATACATAGCATCGCCACCTATAAATGTCACTGAGTTACACACGTTCATGTCCTGCATTCATTCTGATCAGTGATTTGGCCTCTTCCAACAGGACAGTGTACCGCCACACATGTCTACAGATGCCAAATTATGGTTATAGGAACACTCATCTGAGTTTGGGGTTTCGCTATTCCCAACTAAGTCAGCAGATCTCAGATTTGTGAACCCTTCTGCAGGAAGTACGGTGTTCAGTGGCTACAGAATGTTTCTGCAATCTAGTGGAGTCCATACCCTGTGTGGGACCTAAGTATTAGACTGATGTATCAGGTTTTGTGGAACTTCAGTGTATGATCTTGTTGCATGTTTTTAATGTGTGATATTATTTTGGAAAAGGTCCATAATTACATATTTGCATGTCTCCTCAGTGATCTCTCAGAACCCCATCCATTCTTCTCTCACCTTTGACCTCAATAATACCCTAAAGAGCGCTAAAACAATGTTGCAAGTTGTGCCTAAGCTTTGAAATGAAAATAAGCAAAACTGTACAAAGAAAAGTGCTTCACATCAGCTTGTACTGCATGAACTGCGAATAATTGTAAGTCCATATGGCAATAGGAGGATTTCACTTCCTCTGACTCTCCCCGTGCACACAAAGGTGAGCGCAGCAGAATTTGTGGAAAATAAATTCATGTGATGAATCGATTCACTTTAAAATGTAGGTGCTGTGCAGAATAAATATATATCTCCACATGGCTTTATGAGTAGAAATTTGTAAACTCATGATTTATAAAATTTAGAAATAGAGATATTAGTATCAGACTACAGCTATGAGACACGTTGACCATTGTAAAAATACTAAAACAGTCAAATAAAAATAAATACATTTTAAAAAAGCTGTGACACTTTCCAAATCTACACCCCTGGTACCGTCTTCTCCAGTCACTATGGTCCCCTGCCCAACAAGTTTTGGTGTCATGTCAATATAACAGCTATCCCAAAGCAACCTATAACCACAGTGATATAGGAGAGAGAGTGCCTTGGCGCCCCAATGAAAGAGCCCAGAATAAAAGCCCATGCGGGACTTAACTGTGGTGAATTCTTTAGCTACACAATAAGCCGGTGGCCCCTGACAGAACAGCCTCTGATCTGGACACTGTGGAAGTAAAGGAAAGAAGGGGGGAAGGAGGGGGTACATACTGACTGACAGGTAAGCCTTCCTGCTGCGGCACAGATACACGTTACCATGGGGCAAGAGATACAAAAGAACACTTGCTCAAGCACAGATCTAGAGAAAAGAAAGCAAAAGAGGGAAAGAAACAAGATGAAGAAGGAATAATAGAGACTGAGGAGGACGGGGGAACAAACTCCTGGCACATGTGGTCATTCTGGTGAATTATAAATCTATTAATGCTAATGCAATCCCTCTGACTGCGGGAGAATGTGAAAAATCACTTTTGAGAAAGGGGGAGATTATAGTCATTAAATAGCCTTAATCCTCAGAAGTGTGGCTGTCGGAAAATGGGAGATCACATGGCTTTTAGAGGGCTTTTGTCATCCGTCCGCTGGGGGACTTGGCAGGAGCACTAAACAGGGTAAGAAATTTCAATAAAAAGTTGAATTCGGAAAGAAACAGAAAGGGCAAAGGGAGGGAGACAGCCAAAGCCAAGAACAAGCACAGAACCACAATCTTCTCCGCTGCTCCCTCTTTCACTCCTTTTCCTTTGTGCAGCCTTGATGGTCTCTTTCTCTCTTTCTGCCTGTTTCTTTCTTTTTCCCTCCCTCTGTCAGTGCTTCTCACTTGTTCCGTTTGTCTGTCAGCAAACCGTCTTTCATGTTGTGACTCATTACTGAATTATATAGCTGGCTTGGTGTCATTTCCAGTGGTGCTGGTCTTCACACTGGCTGGCCTGTCCCAGGTGGAGAGAAGGGGTGTAGGACAAAAGGGTGGAGCGAATGGAATAGGTTGGGGGGACGCGACTAGCAGATGCACACTCTGATGTCCAGAGGTAGGCTCGCCACCCTGCCTTGAGCCGGAGCCAGTAATTGGGGGACATGATAACAGAAGAAGCGGCCAGCAGCACGTGAATGGTGGCCATCTCAATAATGGCGGTTTGAGAGCACCGCCCCCTCCTCGTGTACACCCCCACGCCGCCATCAGCCCAGGCCAAAGAAGACCACGCGGGACTAGCTAATGGGCTGGCCGATGTGCTGGCACGCAGAGCTGGAAACACGGTGAAAAGCTATAATGAAGATGTGCCCAGTCTGATGTCTGTTTTCTCCTCCTTATCAGAAGCGAGGAAAGCAGAGGGGGGAAAAGTGAAAGAAAGTAAGGGAGCTCAAGAAAATTAAAGTAATGCAGCAATCCCCTCTGTTAAACTCAATACGAGAACCGGACTGGAGCACACATACTGCAGCATACCAGACTGGTTGGTGTGTTCATTACTGCTTTTATTACACAAAAAAAAAACAGTTTTCCTTAAAGAAAAATAACATCACATATACAAGCCACTGCAAATGTCTCCTTGAATGTACCTACACAATGCCCTAATCATCATAATCCAAAGGCAAACATCCCTGTCTAGTCAGATCAGTTCTGTTATCTGGCCCGTTAATCCCCCATCGCCTACTTTCACTACTGTAACTGTGACTGGTAAAATGACGATAGATAAATTATATTGAGTGCTTATATACAGTACTGTACATACTGTACTGTATGTTTATTGGTGAGTTTAATTTACACCTGTGTAAATTATATATATTTATATATGTCAAATCACATTTGCTGTCATTTATCTTAGACACATAGTGAGTGGTAGCAGCCTGTACAGACCCAGAGAAATGAAATGCTGAACAGACTGTATGCAGGATCCACAGAAGCCCATGTTTGAAGTGCTACACATAAAGTACGCTGACTTCCTCAGTCTCTGCTGCCGTCCACTGTTTAAACACCTCGTGATTCTTTATTCTGTATCCGCTGTTGCTGTAATGTACATACACAGTCCACTTTTGCCTATCGGCATCAGAACAGCGGCATTTCTCACCATTAGAAGCAAATTATCCGGACAATTCAGTTTAATGAAACACACTCTCCCTCACCTGTGTGCTGATTAAAAATTCCAGCACACCGACCCCTTTCTGTGCTTCTAGTCTGGCATCTTACAATGATTTTGAACTAGCTTTGTCCTGGCAAACATCTGAATCGTTCCTAAATGAGGGAAAGAGTCAGCCAGGAAACAATATAGCATGCTGTCCTGTTAGAGTAAAATTATGGTAAATAATTATAAGATAAATATTCTGCATTTCTGCATGTATAAATACATTTCGCTATTTAAAACCAAAAGCATCAAGAAGGGTAATGTTGCTTGTATTATCAGGTACTGGTATAATTATAAGACAAAATGTGCTTCACAGACATGACAATGAAATGAACACATACTAATAAATACTAATAATACAGAGCTGTTTTTTGTACCACAAAAGTCAGCCATGTGCATTAAAGTCATGCAGACCCCACAGCCTTTTATTTGAACAGGAAACCTGATATCTGCACCTCTTCCCTTCACTTCCTTTCACCTAGTCACATTCCTTAGTGCCTCTTCTCACCCCCACCTTTGAGCCTGGCCCCCTGCCCAGACCTCCACCTTTCCCAGCAGGCCTCTGCTCGGCTCTCAGCCCCTTCCCCCTGGCCCTCTGCCCACTGCCCCGGGCTGGAGAGCTGCACTGTAGGGGGCAGAAAAACAACTTCCACCCCAAGCTCCCACATGGTCACCCAGCATGCCAGTCAGACAAGCCTGGAGCAACGGCCAGGGGAAAGCGACTTTCAAGAGGCTCTTTTCTCTTGCTTTCTCTTTCTCTTTCTCTTTCTCTCTTCTTCGTTTTTTTTTTCCCCCTCAGCCCTATATGTGCTTTATATTGTAACCTCTGCTACCCTGATGATTTGTTACCACACCATATTCTGACTCTGACTCTCTCTCAACTTTCTCCTTAGGCAGGTCTCACTCATTCACTCCTTTCTTCAGTCCTTTCTTCCTTCCTTTCGCTCTGGGCAACAGAACAGTCACAAACAAACATGACAGAGGACAAAACTGGCCTGAAAGTCAGAGAGACACTGTGATATATAAAGAAAAAGAGACCCAGAGAGAGAGACAGGAGAGCGCATCACACAGGAGTTGGCCGCATGGTCAACAGTCCTTTGAGAGCGGTCTCTGAGACCAAACACCTGTTCTAGGATACTGAAATACAAAAATGCTGGAAAATAAAGCACACACACACACACACACACACACACACACACACACACACACACACACTCTTAAAAATACACTCACTCCAGTTTCGTTCCTTTATGCTGTTCTACATATTCTTTTAGTCTTTTAGTCCCCTTGTGACACCATGCTGACACAATCTTGCTGTTCTGTGCCCCTTTACCTCTCGTGGGAGACAGTCTGCAATGGGCAAATACACACACATGCACATAGTGCATTTCTACCAGTTCTGCAAATTACCCATAATCGTCCATGTTGCTGCTATTTCCAGTGCCACGCGAGCTGTGCTGCACTTAAGTACCAATGCTGAATTCAGTAATCTTTCTCGTTCAGGCACTATGCAAGCTGAGCGTGGACACTTGAGTGGAGTTAGAAATAGATAAAAATAGATAGACACTTCTATAGCTAATATAACTAATAGATCATTATAAATGGCTGGAATAACATCAACATTTCACCATTTTATGTCACCATTTTCTTTCTAGTTAAGGCAAATCTCAAACGGCTTCCTATTCTCTATTTCTATGCCCTACATATAACATAATGAAGCAACATGCCCTACCTAGTGCCCTCACAAATTTGTCTTTCAGCCACAAATGCATTGTGTCTTGTGTTTTTGGCTTTGTAAATGATGTTTGCTGCAGTCATGTGCTTGGGCTACCATTAAATTGAAAGCTTGCTCATTTGTATGTCCACTAAATATTAATATTGTGTTTAGGTGCTTCCACTGAAGATAGCTGTGTTGTGAGCTAAGTAGTTCACATGAGAAAAAAAAAAACAACCGGTTTTATTAAGAGTGTTTTTCTTTTTTGTAATTCATGTGGTATCAAGTGACCACCTGATGGGCTACAGAGAAACACCTCCTAATTTAACAGGAATATTTATGTGATGGGACAAACACACACACATTTGATTGGAATATTGGAATACAGATAATTCTGGATTCTAATCTGTTGCCTAGTTGTGGTGCTGTTCGGTGGAGCAGCGCTAATGCACACACTACTGTCCGGTGATAATCCTTGCTTGATAAACCTGACACACTCTAGTCAGGAGGTCCAGTGGATTCAGTTGGATGCTTCTCCCAGAGGATGCCCAGTGAAAATACACAAATCCGCACATGCACCTCCTGACAGGAAATCAGTCAAGGTTCAGAACTGTGGAGGATATTCAGCTACAGATACTCTCTCTCTCTCTCGCTCTCTCTTTCTGTCACACACACACACACACACACACACACACACACACACACACACACACAGAACAAGCGGTCTGTCAGGGGTCTGAGTCCTGGAGGACACAAACACACACACGCTGCCCACAGCCCATATGGAGCAGTTGGCGCCCAAAAGTGTCCAGGCAGCCGGCTTCATTCCCAGGGCAGAAGGTGAAGGGCAGGGGGCCGGAGGCCTGAAGCTGGGGACATGGGGCCAACATCGAATTGTCCCCACAATCCCCCAGCTCTCCATCGCAGAGTCCCCAGCTGGGTGCAGTCAGAATGAGGACACGGTATATGATGACTCGGACTGCCTTAAGACCCTTTGGTTTGTAACAGGTTTTGTAATCAGAATTCAGTATTACCCTGAGGATGTATACTAAAAATATTGCAAATATGAATACACAATATATGAATACATATATATGTGTGTGTGTGTGTGTGTGTGTGTGTGTGTGTGTATGTAAAAGTTGCATATAAACTTCCTCTCAAAGTTTTGGATATTTCCAATTCAGGTGTCTGACTTGTTATCTTTACTGACTCAGTAGTTAGTAGTGGGTCAGTCTTTATTTTTTTATTTTTGCGTTTAGTTCAGACAGTGTCTTTAGTTTGTTGTCTTGTATGCATTATAAGGAAGGACACCGAAACTGACCAAGGCAAAACCAAACATTAGCATGAGCAACACAAGTAGGAAACCGAACCATGTAAAGAGAGCATCAGTGCATGTTAATAAAGATTTAATCTTTACAATTAGCCGGAAGTTGATTTCCTGATTAGGTTCCTGAAATGCTCACAACACCACATTGCCGCTATAGGTTCTCCCACCAAAAAAATGTCTGTGCATCCCCGTGGACCGGGTTTCTCCCCAAAGCGTTAAATCTGCATTAGCAGTATACAGA
>JAOVVF010000036.1:23935534-23943036 GCA_028565595.1 Duopalatinus emarginatus | reverse complement strand
CACCAAAAAAATGTCTGTGCATCCCCGTGGACCGGGTTTCTCCCCAAAGCGTTAAATCTGCATTAGCAGTATACAGAAGTTAACGGTGAATGTCTGAAGGACAGAGAAAAGAGGAGGTAAGGTTGCGTGACGACAGGGGCACTGGCAGTGGTTAAGAGGCGTTTGACTCCAATGCAGCACTGTGTGTGTTAGCGGTGGGGGCCTGCACCGTTAAACAGCTGCACATTAATTACATGTGAAGTGTACCAAAACAAGTCTCTCCGCTGCTCCAGCGTCAGCAGGCCAAGACATCTGGCATCTGCTCCTGCTTTCTACCACACGTCTTTCTCAGCATCTCCTTCACTCGCTCCATCATGCTGCTTCCCATTTTTCTGTGCACCATCTCTTGTTTTTCCTCCTCCTCCTTCTGACAAACTCTCCATCTTTTGTTTTGCCCTTATCTTATATTCCTTTGATGACTCTCTCATGGAGAGCCACTGTCTCTCTAGCTCTCATGCGAATCACTGTATGAGTCTTCTCTGGAAGTCGATGGGAAACAGCTGCGTACCAGCCTTGCAGGAAATCAGGGCAGCTAGGACCTCACTTACCCCCACCCTCACCTCTGTTAGCCAGAGTGCATGCCCCTGAAACGAGCAAACATGCAGCACTGAACGTGTCTTGGTGCAGTCTCTGAGTAGCGTACACCAGTCTCTCTGATGTGTGTGTGTGTGTGTGTGTGTGAGCGCTTTGGAGCAAAGGCTCTCGGCCCAGATCACACAGTCTTGTCTGCCACTTGGCCCTCTTTGATCAAAAAGAAGCTGTAAAGCGTCAGGTTAAGGCTCACCTGCTCCCCCTATTAACACTCACTGCTTGTCTGCTCCTGCTCTGGCCTCCTAGTGCACACATACACACACTGAAACACTGAGCTACCGCTGCAGACACTACATTACCCTGTTGCATCCTTTAATATTTTTTTTTCTTTCGCGAAAGTGAACCACTCATTGACCACTGTGCTTGCACACAGAAGAATATGACCGCTGCATTTAACCCATTTGTGCGGTATTTTATTTTCCCTTTAGTTATATAATTGTTACCAGTCTGCATGCATTCCTGGTCTGTTTAGCATGTTACATGCAGTACATGTGTGTGCACTCACCAAAGACAACCTCCTTGTGTATGTAACATACTTGGAGAAATAAGGTAATTCTCTCCATTTCTGAAAAATTAGCACCAAATTGGAAAAATTAACAGCACCATGTTTTGTTTATCCAACAATGAAAAGACAGCAGTTTATGGTTTTCTTTATAAATAAAGGCACTAAATAAAGAGGTATGTGGTTTCAAGCACAGAGAGGATGGAAACAGGTAACAGTACATATGTAAAAAGGTAATACAGTTGTTTGCCAGACTGGCCATTGGATTTGGGATCCCAATAGCTAAAAATCAGTACATTCTTCTGAATTTACCAACAGACAAAAGACGCTTGGCTTTACGCAAAGGACTAAATACCCCGATGCATTGCTCTTATCTACAGCACCCTAAACAGCTCCTAGTAAAAGAACTGATCTGTATCCATTTTGTAATTGTACAGCAGGTGAAAATGTGCTTCTCCAGAATTTTCTGAGGCACTTTGTTCTTAATGCCTAACTGCAGATTCTTCCCCCTGACCTGCTAGGGTACTCTCTGAAAAAATGAACACGGCTCTAATTTAGTCTTCCCCAAAAAAAAGTGTTGCATAAACATTTCTATTGAGCAACTGCTTATAGATTTTCAAATATATGTCTCTATTTAACCGTATTCAGTACAGGGAAACATATGGACATTATTTGCTTTGGTAATATTACATACGCAGTGAATATGGTAGACAGGCGGAAAACTACATACGTGCATTAAAAAGATGTCAGATACAGAAACAGATGCTACGTTGTCTTAAAATACTCCACACGTATTACTGAGGAAAAAAAGGAGCAGAAAACCCAAGACTGCAGCACCACTGGACTATTTTAGCAGTAGGAAATAAATTAGTTAAAACAGAGACAACTCCCAATTGACACTGTTTGATGAGTGGTTAGCTTGTGTGTGTGTGTGTGTGTATATGTGTGTGTGTGTGTGTGTGTATGTGTGTGTGGTCTGTAGCCTGGCTCGCTTGGTAGACGGCCACGCTTGTCTCTGACCATCTCTCATTTTTCTGAACTCAATCAGCCAAACCTCATTGTTAAAAATAGTCTGTGTGCCTGCAGGCTGCCACACTACAGGGGGAAGCTAATAGAGAATGTGTCATACTGACTCAAATGTGTATGTGTGTGTGTGTGAGTGAGTGTGTGTGTGTGGAGTGTGATTCGACACAAACATGCTGTAACACAAAGGTGTGTTGTGGCTTTGCACTGGCTACGATAACAACCAATTAATTGTGTAACCAGGCCCATTTAGTTAAACGCAACCAATGGTGTTGTGATGATGTTTCGAAACGTCTGCATGATAGCTTAAAGAGACGCATGAAGAAATCATACAGGAAATTGATTTTGGAGGTGGTATTATTTAAATGGTTCATTTGTGCTTTCGTAGTAATACTGATGACTCATCGTGGACGAAATGTCCAGTTAAACACTCTTCTGCTTCTTTGTCATGAACATGAATCCTGCTGACTATTGAGTTCTTTCAGGCCGGCATATATAGAAATATATAAAAAGTATCTAATCTTACACGTGTTTAGTCCGTGTCAATCTCTCCAACAACTTTCCTTTCGATCCACTGACTCTCTCGTACAGTTTAGGATATGAGAAACCCACATGACTGCAGCAGGCCATGCAGTAAGTAAAGTAAACACAAGTTCTCATGTGTGCTGATGTGATTTATGGACTGTTTAAATAAGAGCGCATTCACAGATCATGTCTTATGCGCCTGACTTAAGTCCCGTCTAGGACGCCCCCTACAGCAACACCAGGAGAACTACAGCCTCGTCTCTCTCTCTCTCTCTCTCTCTCTCTCTCTCTCTCTCTCTGTCAGTGTAAATAAGTGATAAGTCACACAGGCAGTTGAAAAAACAAACCATGGCTGGTATGAGATAATGGAGGTAAAAGGGATAAGATTGAGGGGTTTGCAACCATTTCCCAAAGGCATGGGGGGGGCCCCTAGAGAGAAGCTATGCAGGCAGACAGAGGCGCGAAGCTTCTGCCCAGACCGGCACCCCGGGAACCCCTGCAATCTCGAGGGAGTCTAGAGAGCTGTGAGGAACACCTGGACCTGCCATTATTGCCACACACACATACACAAGCCCTGATGGCAAGCTTACCATGCATACATGGACAGACGCACTAATATTCACATCAACACGTCTAGAAGAGTGGACATAGTGTGTTAAGAAGATTCAGTTAACACATATGCGTGCGTGCACATACACATACAAAGGCACAATATGAGGTGAAGGAGACACCTGGATGGCAGCATTGAGAAAGGAGAGGATAATTACTGTGGTATTAAACAGTGCACTCCCTAGGGGGACACCGTAGCACCCAGCTGAGGTTCAAGGACATGGAAAGAGCTGCACCTCGATGCTGTTATTACAGAAGCGTTCATTCTTGTCTCTTTCTATCGCTCTTATACGCAGAGAGCGCCAGTTAATCATTGTTATTAATGAAGCACAGTATGAGTGTGTGTGTGTATTTCTCTCTCTATCTCTTTCTTTTTTTCCTCTTCAGACTCAATTGTCAGTCTCACAATTCTGCCACTGGGCAGCAGCCACCCTTGAGCCTTGCCATCCGAATTCTGACTTCAGATCACATCTTTGCGAGGTTCTTAATTGTAGCATAGCTAGTGTTGTAATGTTGTGGGTATTTTTTCCCTCAAACGTTATTCAGTATTCAGCACAACTTGTAAAGCCAGTACAATAAGGTTATTATGTAAACAGCAGATAACACCTGATAACATTATATATATATCTGATTAGAAAATGGTGCTCTTGATTCCTGTAGCCGACTGGACATGGCACAGATGAAGAACGAACAAGGGTCACTGAAATATTTTTTTTTTCAAATAAATGTTTTTTTTTTGCTTTTATTCTCACACAAAATGCCACCAGGACTCTGTTAACAAAAGCTAATCACATCCATGCCCTGATAGCGCCATCAGATGTGAGCTTTCGACAGAGTCGAGCGCTATGTGGTGTGGCAATTAGCCCAAAAGAATAGCAGCCTCAAACCACTGTGAATAGCAAATCAACAGAGCATTATGCTAACAATGCCATTACCTCGCAAACAAAACGCGGCCCCAATCCCCCACACATGCAGGAGGCTACGGATCAATGCCCTGCAGGACGCGCGCTAAACAACACGCAGCGCCACCGACAACAGGTGGGGGCTCTTACTCACTTTGGTCTGTTTTCATAATTGCGTTATTATTTTGTCGCAAACACCTAGGCTCACCCCGAGAAGCTCCGCTACACACGCGCACACGAGCTCCGCTTCTTTCCCCGTCCTTTCTTTTTGCTGTTCAAACGAGAAGGACTTTTTGAAACTCAGGAAGCAATCCTAAACAACAGCACGACCCGAGGAGTGGCTGGCCATTAGCTTTGTGTGCTTCTCTTTCACTCTCGTGCACATTGGTGGAGAGGCCATAAAGAAGCGTGGCACTTTGCAAGGTCAAGGCCACGGTGGGAAAAAAGAAATACAAAAAAAAGAATATAAAGTTTTACATGTCCGTCAACAAAAGAAGCTAACGTCTTCAAAATTTTAATACTAAATGAGGATAGAGGGGGTGGAAAAAAAGTACAGTCTCTTTGTGCATTAAAGAAAGCACAGTGTCTGTGTTGAAAACAGAGGTGGGGGGTGGGGGGGGTCATCCAGGAAAGAAAGGAGAGGCTGAGAAAAGAACCAGAGGACGAGACAAAGGTAGAACGAACAGGGGAAAAAATGTGCTCAACATGAAACAGATCAAAGGCTGGGGCTGCGAGAAAGACAGAGGCCAGGGGGTCCAGTAATTACGGCCCACATCCGCCAAAGCATGGGGCGAAAGAGGGCGAGGACGGGGCCTCTGTGGAAAACTTCCAATCCATTGGCTCCTGGGGTTGCCTTTGCACTAGTCTTACACACACACACAGAACCCAAACCCCCACCGGGACGTACAAACATTGCCAGATCCCATTCTGGCCCTCCCCCTCCGCCAGCAAGGCCCCAGCCCACGCAGGGAGCTCTCCCGCTGGCCCAAAGGGGGATGGCTGTCCACTGTGACTGCCCGACAGAAATTAAAAAAACTTTCGTTGGGAACTTCTGGCATCGCCCCAGGGGCTGTTCTCTGGGAAGGAGACACTGAGCTGACCTTCACACACACAGAACAGAAACGACACAAACCCGAGAGAACAAGAGCACACACAGACGTTCACATATGCACATACATGAATGTAACGCATAAATACAAATGCCAGCACGCACAGGCACGCACAGCGTCACATAATCGGGCTCTCCTGCAGAGTGTGGTGGAGGGCAGGCATGGCAGGAGCAGCAGATCAATGGTGGCTGCTAGCTGCTCGGCCTCGGCAGCAGAAAAAAGGATTGCAGAGGGACCGGCCTAAAAGTACAGCCCCATCCCGACTTCAAACGCCACCCCACCTCTACTTTTTAATAACACGGGAGAACTGAAAGATGGAAATGGCTTCAAATATGGACGTGCAGCGGCTTTCAAGCCTCTCCTTCCCTCCCTCCCCCTGGCCGAGCCCCTGAGCAGCGGGAGCGCCGTGGCCCCTTCTCTAATGGCAGAGCGACCGCCAAACTCTTCCATTAGACACGAACAATCACAGAACAAGCAAAGCACTTCCAGCACACAAAACATTCCATGTGCAGGACTAGTGGAGAACTTTCTTTTTCTCTAAATCAATATAAATATAATATCAAGAGAAAAATAGTAGAAACTGTATTATGTTCTGAACATACAACAACACAGCAACACACACACGCACACACACACATCTCTTTCGCCTTTCTTTCTACACTGTATCTGAACTCATTTGTCTGCCACACACAAACACACTCACACACACACACACATACCCACACATGCTTGCATGTTCTGAACATACAACACACACACACACACACACACCTGTCTCTCTCGCCTTTATTTCTACAATGTATCTGAACTCATTTGTCTGCCACACACACACACACACACACACACACGCACGCACACACACACACACACACACACACACACATGCTGCAGTGCTGACAGTCACAGAGGAAGGGCGTGCTTTTGTAGCAGCACACACTCACTCACATGCCCCAAAATTAAATTAATATGAAAAAAATTAAATTAAATCAAACCCCCAAGTGTTTTATTACTTACTAGTGTTTCGAGCTATTAAATACGCTGTATTACTAAAAATTAATAATTAAGGACATACAACGGAGTGTTATTACATAGGGGAAAAACAACCATTACTTTAAGACTTACAGTCCTTATTTAATTCGCAGTTACTGTTTTCTTGTACATGTGGACAGGGTGCCGTGTTTTGGAGTGCTGGAGTCTGGTCTCACACCTAGTGGACAGTACAGGACAGTAAATATCCGGAAATCACACTTTGACTTTGGCCAAAATAGTGTCTGGGATATGTATAGAAATGACACCCATTTATACAAGTCCAAAGTAGAAGTGTATTAAAATACTACAGCGAGGACTGTGTATATGTTCTGCAAATGTTCTATATATGTATTTATTTGTTTGTCTGTTTTATTTATTTATGATTTGTATTTACATCACATACGTCAGTATGGTTAAATCACTCACTGTGTTTTTCTTCTTACTTACTTGTTTATATATATAGTTATTGCATTCTTATAGACACAGCAGAATTATACATATTGGCAGATTACTGTTTCTGTTCCCACCTCCTGAACCTCCTTGAGATTTCCACTGCTCTATTCTGTTATTTACTATCTACGTGGAATTTGTCGAGCATCTTTTTCTTTACCAGACCCGGTAAACTGAGCTCTAAAAGTCACTATGTGGTTGAAACATCAGGATCACAATCGTATGGTGCTGTATAAAAAGTGGACGTAATGGACGCTGATATAATTTCAGAAGAAGAGCAGTATAGTGTGTTAAAGTGTAAAGTGTTGAGTCCAAGAAAAGAACAGGAGACAGGATGGATGACGAATCATTTGCCTAAGGTGATGTGTGCCCCTCTAATGTTTCTCTCAATCAATCAATCACACACACACACACACACACACACACACACACACACACACACACAGAGCCTATCTTGCCTTTCCTTTTAGCTCTCCTTAACTTTCTCACACAGTGCCAGTGTGTGTGTGTGTGTGTGTGTGTGTGTGTGTGTGTGTGTGTGTGTGTGTGCACTAGTCCTCTCCCTAAGTCTGCGATCCGTACTGACCCCTTATCAGGCACACACCAGTCAGCCCTGAGCCCCTGCAGCTGTCAGAGTCCTGTCCACACACACACACACACACACACACACACAAAAAAATGCACACTCTCTCCTGGTCCCTCTCCTCCACACCCCCTTCCCAC
>JAOVVF010000036.1:23920534-23933034 GCA_028565595.1 Duopalatinus emarginatus | reverse complement strand
TATGTATGTATGAATGTATGTAAGAATAATGCTGAACTTGACTTAAGTCTGAAATAGGAATTCAGAATTCCAATATCTGAAACCTCTGTGCAAGTCAATTCCTGGATTATTTCAACAAACTCCTGAAAACTCTGAACAGGCACATTTAACAAGTCGATATGGCTGTGTGTCGACTGATATAAAGAAAATACTAGGATATACAGTAATTAAAAGGTAAACGTTGTTTTGTTTACTGTTGATGTTGGGAGCAATCATGATGGTTTGACGCCGCTTGCTGACTTTAATGATGAAGAGCCCTGAGTTCAACGAATTCCGCGGGGAGTGCTTTCTCTGGTTTTTCCAAGTTGTTGCTTAAAAATTGAACATGAATATGACTGTGGTGGTTAAAGCAGGAGTGCATATTGATGGCTAGGCCTTCTTGATCCCTGCCCACACCCAGTTCTACCCTTACCCACCCAGTAGACTGCTATAGGGAGCCAGTGAGGGATAAAGGGACACACCGAGGAGCCATGCACATAATGCAGGGGCTAGAGAGAGCAAGAGAGAGAGAGAGAATAAGAGTGAGCAGGAGGCCTGGGCCAAGCTCGACAGGGGGGAAGGAGAAAGTGAAAGGAAAGAAATGGAGGGAGAAAAGAAACCGCAGGAGAGATGGAGAGAGAGAGAAAGAGAGAGAGAGGGAGATAGAGAGAGAGAGGGAGAAAGAGAGAGAGAAGGAGGACAGGTTAATGGGAATATTACTCTATAGTCTATAGCACTGAAGAGAGGGTTAGAGGGAATATTGGATCTTATTAATCAAGGATGTCTACAATCTAATCTGAGCTTTAAGTGAATACGGTTTCACTGTATTGATCAGTTCCATATGTGGTGTGTGTGTATGATTAAAATCTGAACCCAAGTTCAGAGTCCACAACAAATCGTAATATGGGTATCAGGAATAAAAAATGTAAATAATAATAATAATAATAATAATAATAATAACAGAAACCACGCATTAGGCCGGTAAGTACTTAATCTATAATTCAGTAAAATTAATAGCTAAGCATCAGAATAAAATGTTTTCTTATTGTACATGTTTTCTTATTCTCAAAAACTGAAATTTGTCCTGACAACATGAGTGCATTTTCTGGCAATTGTCCTGACATTTCATGAAAACAAAGTACGCACACACACTAGGACCCCAACTGCTCTTGTTTCAATTAAATTTACTTTCTCTTTCCTCTTAATTTGTTTGATTCTGTGTCGTTTCTAGGTGTCTGTACTCTGGATGCTTTTCATGAGTTTTAGTGCAACTGAGTAAAAAGAACAGGATCCTGGAAAAAGGTGGTATTATTACAGGAGTGCAGAAATCTTAAAGAAGAGAGCAGACAAGAACAGCTGCTTCCACAGCATCAAGGGTTAGCTGTGAGGATTTTGCATACACACACACATAGTTGGCTCATACCTGTTACTGGCTCTTTATGTCACCTGCACAAATCCTGGTGTGTTTTTATAAAAAATAAATATGTGCTAGTTTCATAATCTGCATTATTTTCTGTTTTTCCTAGAGCTTGAGAAAAATTGTAGGACATGGACAGAGGGAGAAAGAGAAGGACAGCATTGAGGGAAGCTGTCAGAGGGGCGCAGAAATCTAAGGTAACACGCTGTTCCTCATTATTGCTGCTTTTCATTAAGGGACTGGTGACAGCTCTATTCTGCAACATGCAGGGTCACGGGGTCACGTCAGGCATCCGGGTCACATTCTCACATACCAGTCAGCACTCAGACTAATAGAGGGTCACACTCACACAAGTGTTACCACACTTTCTGTAACTTTTTGTCTATCCTGTTATTTATAACCCTAACCACTAACTTTGTGTTAGTGATTAAATACAAAATAAGACATTTCTGCCATATTAATCTTTAAATCTGCCTATTTAAACAGACATGGCTAATTACAGTAGGCTTTGCCATGAAACGCCGGCCAAAACTGCCAAAAAGAGTCGCAGTCGCGAAAACAGTCAATTTCTCTGGACAGATGATTAAATTGGCTCGTGCTTGGACTTTTGGGCCTGAGCTGATGGATTATATTTGACCAGCAGCCTCCACTGCTGAGTTTTACATTGTAACTGGTGCTGCCATTGAACTGCTGAATCACCTGACCTCTTCCACCCACACAGCAGACAAAAGAGAACGGCCTGGCCAAAAACAAACTAATGGTGGCTTTTTAATGGTGGACAAACACACAACATCAAGTGCCCACACAATCAGTTAATGAGACTGGAGACATTAACCCAAGCAGAATTAAAAAAACACCCATTTCTATAATGAATCAGGGTCTGTATGTGAGCCACAGTCTGATTTATGTCCTGCATTCATTCTTATGGGTTCGGCCTCCTCCAAGAAGACAATGCGCCACCACACACGTCTAGAGACGCCAAATTATGAGAGAAACACTCATCTGAGTTTGGGGTTTTGCCATTCCCACCTCCACCTTATTCACCAAATCTCGATGTTATTGAACACATCTGAGATGCCATGCAACATGATGTGGAACACAAAAATCCTTCACCTAAGAATACAACAGAATTGTGCAGGAAATATGGTGGTTATTGTCTACAGAATATTTCACCATGGTTGTGGAGTCCATGCCCTGTGGTGGACATTCCATGTATCAGACTGGTGTACCAGTTTCTTTGGTACTTTAGTGTATATATAAATGTAAAGATTTATTTATATTAAGCTTTCACGGATAATATATACACACGTGTATATATATATATATATATATATACACACATATATAGTAGATAGGATAGAAATTGTGTAATTGTGTACTTGGGTGTTTATTCATAGACATTTAAAGACAATAAATAAAAAAGTGTGTGGAGATTTTCTTTTAGTTTTAGGAGAAAAGAAGTGTAGATATTCCAGCAGATTTTGGCTTTTTCCTGGGCATACACAGACAGCCCAAATATTTACTCTCCTTGCTTACGACAGCAAGCTCAACACAAGAGCACATGTGGCGGAGAGAGTGAGTGAGTGATAAAGTGAAAGAGAGAGAGGGAGAGAGACACAGAGAGACAGAGACAGAGAAGGGGAGGGGGGAATTACATTTTTAATCGGCTGATTTTTCCCTCCGAGCAGGCAAGATGAATACAAGGAGCCTGCCGCCAACACACACACTCTCACGTAGACACACTCCTTTTTCTGTGTCCTTTGGCAAATTCTTCTATTCCACTCTTGCATGAAGCACAGAAAAAAGAAGGCGAGTGAGAGAGGAGAGGAGAACAGGGGAGAAAAGTGGAGAGAAGTGAAGAGAAGAGGAGGGGAGAAAAAGAGGAAGAGAAGAGAAGAGAAAACGTCCCCACAGAGTTTTTCTCCCTTCCTGGTGCGAGCGAGGCCCCCGTCGAGTCCCTGTGTAATTTGCAGTGCCTCAGAATTCAGGTATTAATAAAGCCCCCATGGGGAACTGCACACAATATAACCCTACATTTTCAGGCATTATGAAAGGACGTCCCCAGGGGTCTTTGGCTCAAATTTCTGAAATGCAGGCATTGTAAAAAAAAAAAAAAAAAAAGTCACCCCAGGGGAGTCTCCGCAATAGAAATCTGCTGAATTCAAAGCATTTTCTCAGTCCTGGTGGGAACCATTACTCCCTCTGGAAGCTCTTTTTTTTACTCACTTTTTTTTTAACAAAACATGTGTTGCTGACATGTTGACAGATTGCTCAGTGAAGTGTTTAGGTGCATGCACAAGCCGGGTCTCTGCAGAGACAGAGCCCCGCTCCCTGGCAGAGAGACTCTCAATGCTTCCCAAACTGGTGCCATCCATATTTCATAACAGGGGAGCGCAGGCAGGAAACTAGGGCTGGGTGAGAGAGAGAGAGCGAGAGAGAGAGAGAAAGAGAGAGAAGGGGGGCATGAGAGGAGAAAGAAAAAAGAGGGAGAGGGGTAAAGAAAAACAAAGAAAGGAGTAAAGTGTGGTAAAGAGGATTCACCTGTGCGTACGTATTGAGATCGAAAGCAGAAGGAGAGAGAGAGACAGTGAGAGAGAGAGAAAGGGAGAGAGAGAGAGAGACACAAGAGAACTTCATTGTGAAAAATGAACCCTGCGATGAAAAATGACTTCCAATGTGCTCCGAAACAACCCTCCTCTGTCTCCCCCCTTCTATCCCACTCTCTATCCCTCTCTCTCTTCCTCCATGCTGTGCTGCCCCCCCATCCCCAAACCTTCCCCTCAATCTCTCTCCCTCTCCCCTACAGAGGCAGGGCTCTTTGCTCTCCCTGGAAAACCTGAGTTTACAACCAGCTGTGACTGCATTTGTATCTGTGCCAAGGGCTTAGTGGAGGAATCTTCAGGCCACCCTCCGGCTCCAAGAGAGGGAGAGAGAGCAAAACAAGCGAGAAAGAGAGAGTCGAGAGAGCGAGAAAGAAAGAAAGAAAGAAAGAAAGAAAGAAAGACAGAGAGAAAAAAGAAAGAAGGAAGTGTACAGGAGGACCAACACACAAAGTGGCAGACACATTCAGGGAGCATGCTTAGTCTCATTTCTGCAAACACATGCACTCTCGCTCACACACACACACACACACACACACACACCTCCACACAATACACACACCATTCCTCTTGAGCACTGAACACGGACATGTAACACAATAATCACAGCACTGCATATATTCACCTGATGCATTTGCATGAGCGAAAGCAGCAACTAAAGCAATCATCTTGTAATGAATTCCTTAATACACAAACATGACAATTATAGATATCACACACACACACACACACACACACACACACACACACACACACACACACACACAGATTATACAGGATAACAGAAAGCACTAATGTCTGAGCAGAAACAATGTGTCCAGGGCTCCCTCACTCTATCTCTTGATGCTGGATCAAGTTGCAGCTCTTTCTTCTCCCCTCATCTCTCCTCCTTCTTCTCTCACCCTCTCTCTCTCTCTGTCTCTCTTTCTCTCTCTCTAGATGGATGAAGGGAGGAAAAGTGATCTGTGGCTTTAATAAGAGTCGTGGCCTCCCAGGATTCAGCTGCCACTCTGACGACAGGCACGAGCTCTTGGAACAGTGGGGGGTTGTGGGGAGGATTAGAAGTACAGACAGAAGTGTGATGTGGAGGCCAAATCCGGTGTAGAAAAGAAAAAGACGATGTGTGTGTATTTTGTGTGTTTGTGTGTGTGTGTATGTGTGTAGCTAGAACTTTTCACATGGCATCCACCAAATTACTTCAAATATGCAGTGTCATGCTTCAGCTCAATTCACCAAATTAACTTGTTAAGCAATAACCTAGCTGGCAACGTTACATTTTAGCGTAGCACAAAGTTTTAACCTATCAAAATTATTTGCGGAATGTTTAGTTTAGCAGGAGGTTTTGGTGTAGCAAAACATTACAGCTTAGCAGAATGTTTAAGGCTAGCAGGACAATGGAGTATATCAGATTTTTGCCTAGCGGAAGTTTTAAAGTTTACTGGATATTTTACGTTTTAGGCTAGCAAAACATCTGTGAACATTTGGGAATGTTGTATATAATATTTTTACACAGCTCTGCTGTACCACTTTTTATTTGTAGAAATATTAGCATGAAAATTTCCATACCATTTATTTTAAGGTGGCATGGTGGCACCACAGATTGTTTTTGTGTGTGTGTATGTCACAGAGCTCCAGGGATCTGGGGTCATGAGTTTGAGCCATGCTCGGGTCTCTGTCTGTCAGAAGTTTGGTGTGTTCTTGCTGTGTGAGGCTAATTGGATATGCTAAACTGTTCTTAGGTGTGAGTGAATGGGTGTGAGTTTGTATGTGGTACCATGGGATGGATTGGCGCCCTGTCCTGGGAGTTTTCCTGCCTCGCGCCCTGTGAGGCCGAATGGGCCCCGGACAAAACCCTGACTCTGATGGACTGCACGGATAAGATAATGACTGACTGGCTGACTTCATTCTATAAACTGTACAAGTATCCCCATTTTGAGCTTTGTCTTGTATTTGTCTTGTATTCATGAACTATTTTGACACTGGATCATGGTTGAAAGTGTAAGTGAAGTGACTGACCTATTGTGCTTGGAAACAAAGGGAATTTTACCTCTGCATTTGGCCTATCCTTACAGTGAAACACACATACTAGTGAACGCACACACTACAGACAGTGAATACATTGGCTTGAAGTGGAGGGGAGCCCATATCCAAGGCACCCAGGGACTTCAGTCATGTCTTGTTGATAGAGGGGATCATACTGACAACTGGTCACATAACCATTTCCCTACCCACAAGCCACAGCTGCCAACCATGCCATTGTGCCATTCAATCTTGCTTCCATCTCCCATTTTTTCCACTTTTTTTTACTTCTTTTTGTTATCGCTGCTGCTTTGCTGGCACATTGCTGGTATGTTTTGTAAGAGTGCGTGCCTTCAGGTATCATGATACGATATTTTTGCCATATCACCCTCCCTTAGTGTGTGTGTGTGTGTGTTTGTAAGCACCCAAGGGAAAACGAAGTATGCAGTGACCCAGCCAAGAATACACTCCCCTCTCTTACTTATAGATACCCACACACACACACACACACACACACACACACACACACACAAGACACAGACCAACACAGCATTCAAACATGAGAAGGCACACAGCTGTACAACCTGCGAGCTTGTGATTAACACATAAGACAGGAAGCAAACCGAAATACTGTGTTGCCATCAGCCTAATAGGATGTAAAATTGTTTAGCAAATATGTGTGAAAGTGTGCGCTATGACAAGTGTGGTTCTGAATGGCGGCTCAGCACAGAGGAGAGCTCCAGTTTCTCTTTCTCACTTCTCTCTCTCTCTTTATCTGTGTGTGTTAGGTGAGTGAGAGAGAGAGTGTGTGCAGGAAAGCTATTCCTGCTGACTGAGCCATCCCTCCTCTCTCTCTTTCTCTCTCTCACTCTCTCTCTCTTTTTTTCTCCCCCTCCCTCTCTAGAGATCTGGCTGTTCCCTTCAGTCTTGTGAAGGCGGGTTAATTAGCACTCGCCTCCTATTTGTATCTGACAGGCAGAGTGCCCGCCTTCCGTCTGACTGACAGCCCTCCCGTTTACACACAACCACCTCTCTCTCTCTCTCTCTCTTTCTCTCTCACGTCCCTCCTCAGTCCTGTGACCTTTATTTCACATGGAGACAAGTGTATATACACACACATACACCTTTTTTTTAGTAGGTCAATTGGTCACAACAGTCAAAGGGGGCAAAGTTCATAGGCAGTCTACGGATAAAGCAGGGGAAAACAGCGCAGTCCAGCTGTTATGCAGATGCTGTGGTATGACCTATACATTGGTTAGGACTTCAGAAAGGCCTCCAGGAACTTTAAGAAGCTAAAATAATGAATAAATCATGATTTGATCTCCAATTGGGAGATGAAGACTCTATGAATTTGGTCATTTCAGAGGGTAAAACATCACACACTGCGGCAAAATGCATACACATCTGCCAGCGACAGAAAAACCCAGGACAGGTACTAAAAGGCTATCGATGCTGAATCTGACACGAGCATTACATGTTCTTTGGTGTGTTTTTTTTCCAAACATAACATGCCGTCTCCGATGTTAACAACCATTTAGCCATGTTTTAAGTAGCTTCACTGTAGCTCTTATTACTACCCAAACCACTTGTGTGTACTAGTTTTATTACTACCACTGATGAACATGGTCTCATCTGTAGCACTGACAGGACTGACTACATGACACAGACACAAGCTTTACACGGTGCATCGACTGTGAACTCAAGATAACCCTGAGCTGGCTTTTATTATTCACAATTATCTATTTCACACCCTGCTAATCACTGTGTCTGCTGACAGTGTGAAACATAAGATTCAGGAGGAAGGTCAGCAGACTTTTTTAGCCACGTTAGTGCGTGTCTGGTAAAAAGTAAATCTAGAAACATGTTGCAGTGGGACGGAGAGGACAAACTAATTCATTAATGGATTAGCTGTCAATGGAGAATAATGGAGATAATTAGTGAGCACTGACTCATCATTGCTTTGTGCATGCCAACATAGTGTTATAGGTTTTCTTAGCGCTGATCAATTTATCGATGGTTTCAACAATGTGGATGCTACAAACCAGAGAGTTTGTTACAAGGCACATACTAGGCATTAAATTTATAGTATTAGCAAATACTAATGCAGTATTCAGGTGATATGTGTGAACTAATATTGTTTCCTACTAATAATATCTTAACAGCATTTTAAGATGTGCATAGTACGCAAAATGTTGGAATAACATTCATTTCTTTGTCTTTTTTATTTTGTCAGTTTAAGTAAGTTCCACTGCTATTTAATTTAATAAATATTTGCCATTTAGGATTTTATTTGAATTGCCACTTTGCAGCTGCAGAATTCCTGTTTCGATCCTGAGCTTGAGATACTGTCCTTATGGTGTTTCACATGTTCTTCAAGTGTCTGCATGGTTTCTTCCGGGTTCTCTGGTTACCTCCCAGTTACCAAAATACGCCAGTAGGTGTTTCAGTGACTGATGGGTTAAATTCCGACAACAGGTCAGTCACTTTGCTTTTACTTTTACTTTTATAGACTGATGACCCATCAGGGTTAATTCCTGCTCACCTGAAGTGATCCACTGTGACCTCTGATGATAATTTGAGATGAATAAGTAATGAGCATGGGTAACTTTCCCTTATTTAATCGCGATAGTGAAAAAAACTGTCGTAAAATGTAAAAGATAAACCACTTGTCTGGCAGTGAAGTACAAACACATACGCAGTGCACCAACATGAGCTGACTCATCCTAGTCTGACTGCTAGAAGGCTGTAAGCAGAGCTGCTGTGGCATAACCTTGGACCTTCTCTACTCCACACCCTGGGGGTTAACAAGGCCTGAGTTCCTGCCTTGGGCAGCTTGCATGGTAGGGGCTGGGGGCAGATGGGAAGAGGGGTCAGCTGCACATGGCCACGAAGGGATAGAGTGATGCTGAGAGGGGGGGGAAAGAGAGTGGGCGGTTAACAGCCGGAGCCCAACCATGGCCGGTCTTGGGGCACTGGAGCGGAGCAGCGAATGTTCTCCATTTGATCTGAGCTTTTTTTCCAAGCACTCCTTGGGGAACCAGTGCTCCAGATTCTTCCTCCTGTAGAGATTCCCCCCAGACTCGTCCCACACTGCACGCACACACCCAATCGTGTGCGTATATTACACCCACCCACACAACTATATCACACAAATATATACTCACAGACTTAATAAGTACAGACATGAGAACAAGTGTACGAGAAAACACTAAACTGCATTAGATGTAAACACACAGATAGCAATGAGGCACAAAAATCCCATTCGTTACACACTATCAAATTTAACATTCAGTCCATGTGTCTTGTAAATCTCTCTCTCTCTCTCTCTCTCTCTCTCACTCGCATACACACACATGCGCTGATGGTGGAAAGCAGGAACTTAGCACTAGTCAGGGTTAAAGCTCTCAGAGCTCCAGAGTTGAAGCCCAAACGGTCATAAAATCCTGTCAGACATTAAAGTAGGACTAAAAGAAGGCTGACAAAAGCGACAGAGAAAGCAGATATAAAAGAAACAGATCACGTGTCACAGACATTATGGGATTTCAAGCTAGAATCCTATAGTTCATGTAATATTGTTAGGAATTAGATTTCATTTTGTGGCGTGTTTGCTTTTGGAGAATACGACCACGCTGACTGCCAAGTGATCACAATAATAATTCTGAAGCTAAAGGGAGTTTGTGTTGGTGTCTTGTTATTGGCCGGGCTCACCAAAGTGCCAAGGGAGCCAAAAACATGACCCTCTTCATAAAATATGACAAAAATGGCCTCCGATCTCATCCGGCACAAACACTCGCTCACAAAATGGCGTGTTTGTCCCCTATCTGATGCGGCTGCGGTTCAGTGTGTGGCTCTCCCTCACTAGGCAGCCTCCCTGTGGTATGCAGAGAATGTAAAAGAATTCGCCAGTGAGTGTTTTTTAATTTACCGCTCTTTTCAATAATAATAATAAAGCCTAGATCTTGTGTGTATGTGTGTGTGTGTGTGTGTGTGTATGTGTGTATCTGTTTGGGAAGAGGAGAGGGGGGAGGACGACGCAGGCAGAGATGTGATCCCCTAGCCACTGCTCTGGATTATTCCGCAATCTCCTGCACTCCCCCCCATGGGAAGCTCTGTTTTATCATTTCATTTTGTTTCTCTCCTTCGTTTTTTTTCCCCCTTCTGCTAAGCAACACGTAGCTCGCTGACGGCTGGGGAGCAGGCGGCGTGTCTCATATTCGGGGCCTTGATTTCATTACGCCACCACCAGACAGGCAAACGGGGTAGGGAAGAGAAGAGGCCTGTGTCACGCCATATTATTTCCCACCAGAAACACATTCCCGCTATTCGGCGGCTTCGCCTGGCCCGCTAACGCTCCGCACGACTGCTTTCACGTCATGTCCATGACTAAATGGCTTTTCAATCAAAGCTTGATTGAATGTTTTATATAAAAAAGTCTCGCTGTTAGGCCATCGAATTGCACTCTTTCCTCTCTCTTTTTCTCTCTCTCACTCTTTGGGTGTCTCTCGCTTTTACCCCCACCATGCATGCTTTCTCCTCGTTAAGGAGAGGCCCTTGATTAATCTGCGAGGAAGCAGATGCCCCTGCAGGGCCGCTTTCAGCGTTTCATTAATTACTGCGATTGTAATAACGGGCATTGTGTTTGTGTACAGCGTGTTAGCTTTAAAACACTACTCTCCTGTGGGACACCACTGACTCCAGAGCAGCCGAGATCAGCTACTCCACACACACACCTCTCTGGTGCAGAAGCCACTGCGAACTATTACACTGACATGTTGACACAAATGGTGGAGAGAGATAAGAGTCAGGCTGGAACAGGAGACGCAGTTTGACTGAGGCGGCAGGCTCGGGCGCAGACACACACCGTCTACGTTCACTGACTGTAATGGCTTAAGATGAACATGGCAGCCCCTGTAGAGCGAGTGTGTGAGAGAGGCATGCTCTCTGAACACTTCATGAAACACACACTCAGTTGGACAGACTGACTGACAACAGGATTGGATGGTTTTTGTGCTGCAGAGACTGAAATGTAAATCATTTCAGATGTAGAAAGGCTTGCGGTCGGACTCGGAACTAAAAACGCTGTGGGATTTCATCTGTGTAGAAAAGGGGATGGTATTTTTTTATGCCAGGAACTACGGTGGCCCTGAGAGCTCAAAGCGCTGCATAAAAAAAAACATGTACATTAAAGAAACATCATCATCAGCTGCACATTCACACAATACCACACATTTACATAACACACACACTGCACTATTCACACAGAACATTACAGAACACACTGCAATTACACCAAATGACAATGGAGGTGGACACTTGAGGAACAAGTGATGAACACATCTGGAGTATGTGTGTGTTTTTGTGTGAATTTGCAGTGTGTGTCTGTACTATGTTGTATAAATATACAGTGTATCTCTGTAATGTGTTGTGTTGGATAAATCTTCTGTATGTTGTCTAAATGCTGCACGTGTTGTCAAAATGATGATGATGTTTTCTTAATTTGCTGGTGTTTTCACTATTTCCAAGTGAAAATGAAAGTGAAGTGACTGACCTACTGTGCTTGCACACAAAGCACTTTTATTAGTAACAGTTGACCTTATTGCTCTCGATTTTAAATTATTGACATATCCTGTAAAAAAACGTCAGTGTGTTAATGCACAAACGTCATTTAAGTAAACAGCGTCTATATAATATAAATAAAACAGGCTATATGTTTTGATTTGTTTAGATATCAGAAACAGTGAGAGGGGGAGGTGAGGAGGTGTGCGTTTACCTGCAGGACAGTGGTTGGTGCGGTGCTCCGTCAGGTCAGCCAGACACTCGAAGTCCTGTTGGCAGTTATCACAGGTGAAGATGGACTCGTCGTCCAAATCCTCCTCTCCTGCTCGCTCGTCGTGGCTGGTCACGCTGTGCTCGCCGTCTTCGCCTCCGGGACGCTCTTTCCCGTCAGAGTCTCGCTCAGGAACGGCTGCGTCAGCACCTATACACACAAATACACGGCAGAAAGAAATGCATTACGTCTATACATGTATATAAAGACATCTGACACGTTTTTTTTTTCTGTTTCCAGTGATAAGAACCGTGCTGTACTGAAATAGTGTTTCACTTTCAACCTGTTGCTGAAACAAATCTGACCTCGGTCCTGAGATTTAGTTGTGTTTTTCCCACCTGTGTTGTGTTCATTGTTACCACCCGTTCTGAGTTACATTAACGTGATCTCAAATAATCGCGGCAAAAAAATAGTGCCGGTAATGCTAATTCTAGTTTGGCCCTGCGATTCACCCGTAGTTCATGTTGAGGCTTGTCACGCGCTGCTTCAGTAAGAGCAGGGCTGCGTCCGAAATCGCATACTTCCGTACTGAACAGTACGCGAGTGTGACTAGTGTGTCCGAATGTGCAGTATGCATCAAGCAGTACGCGAAAAGTTCCCGGATGACGTACTGTTTCAG
>JAOVVF010000036.1:23895705-23907859 GCA_028565595.1 Duopalatinus emarginatus | reverse complement strand
TGCAAGAAGAATGGCTTAAAATCCCTCTGACCACTGTGCAGGACTTGTATATGTCATTCCCAAGACGAATTGACGCTATATTGGCAGCAAAAGGAGGACCTACACCATACTAATAAATTATTGTGGTCTAAAACCAGGTGTTTCAGTTTCATTGTCTAACCCCTTGTATGCTATACCACAAGATGTAACACCACACACACCAGGACTTCTCAATCATCTGTGACCAGGCTTAGATTTCTTCTGAGCATTTCAGTTCTATGCTAACAAGGCAGTTTCATAACCATGGATTTTAACCAATGCCAAAGCACACCGTACTTCACTAGGCGACAAACAACAACGTTGCCTGTGTGATGGAAGAAGCTGCAAAATCTAACAAGAATATTATATTTCGTAATGTTTCTAATAAAAAAAAAATCACATAAATACGCGGCACAAAAAGACTTTGATTAGCCATTCTGATTAGCGATTCTGTGTGCTGGCAGAGCTTGACATGAAGGCCACTTTATTCACCATTATGTCTGGTTCAAAATGAACTTAAGACCTCCAAAATGAATAAATGCTAATGAAATTGCAATAGTAATAATAATAATAATTATAATCATCATCATCATTAGGGCAGTCATGGACTTGTGGTTAAGCAATCAGCCTTGTGACCGAAAGGTCCCTGGGTCAGTCCCCATGCCGACAAGACACGGCTGAGGTGCCCACAACTCAACTGTTCCATGGGCACCATGGACAGGGGTTGGCCACTGCCCCGGGCAAGTGTGCTCACTGTCCCCTAGTGTATGTTCACTAGTTTTACAGCTCAGTTGGGTTAAATGCAGATGTCAAATTCCTCTTTGTACAAGCACAGCAGGTCAGTGAGTGGTTAATTTTTACTTTCATCATCATCATCAGTTTCATTTATTTATTCCATAAATAAAGTTTCTATGCAGCTGATTGGCTAATCAGATCATCTCTCAGGTTGAAGGGAAATGAACCACACTCCATTGGTTATTGTTTGGTTTCCTAATGCACAGTGGGGAAAAAAAATACTCATCAGGCTGTGATCTGATAACTGTGATCACTTTTCCTATTATCACTCTTATGAGTTTTAAAACGTTAGATCTCCAGCTCTGCGAGAGCTAGCGCATGACTCATGGGGCCCTTACAAAAATAGAATATACGGCAACACGTTTTCAATACGCACCAAGCCGAAGTGGAATATACCGCCATGTACTTTCAACATGCTCCATTTTCATTTGGGGTGAAACGAAAGACAGAGACTCAATTCAAACCAGGCTGTTGAGACTTTGCCAAAGAGGCAGCCCGAGCTGAAAGGATCCCATAAGTCATGAATGTATATGTCCACAATATTCTGCTCGCAAACCTCTAACACAGGAAGCCGCCACAATGTCTCCACTCTAGTGTGCACCTGGTCACTGTTCTCCAGTGTCTTATGAAAATCTCTCTGTCCTGATCTCCATCCCTCCCTCCTTCCCTCTGTGTGTAGGGCTTCAGGCCATGTGGAATTGATATTAGAGATTGGAGTGACTGTGGGAGTTGCAGAGAAGTCAGAGGAGACATACTGCAGGTGTTTGTGTGAGCGCTGGCTGGAAGGCATCATGCTACTAGGCACAAAGGTTGGGGCGACATACCTGTTGGAGCCGATGCGTCCCAACTTCCCGTACATTCAGCCGAGTCTGCCTCCTCCACTGCTACGGAGCGAGAGACAGATAGAGAGAGAGAGGGAGTGAGAGAGAGAGATTAGACCTTGTGTTTGTGTGTGCAACTCAACCACACACTATATTTCCAAGTGATACTACGCGCTGATAAGAGCTTTGTTTACAGTAGATCATCACATTTATGGTGCCATATTACTTATCCTACAATGTTTGGCGCATATCAAAGGCTTTTATCGAGTGTATTGAGTGCCTGCATGCATGCATGCGTGCGTTCTTTGTTTGTTTCCTTCTGTACTAATTTCGGAGGTGCAAAAACAGGTAACAGCGGCAGGGAGATGAGAGGAGGAAAGTGATGATGAAGGCTTTCCTGGGCATAGCGGGGGGAAGGAAGCCCCACTGGCACACAAACAGGATACAGGCGAACTCAGCACACAATGAGCACTTACACATCACCCCCCCCCCTTTTCCCTTCTGAAAACCCCCTACAGCCCCTGAGCACGGCAGCGCTCTCGCACATACAGGTTATGACTAATTCTAGGCATTAAACAATTAACAGGAATATTCCAGCAGTTTTTTAACTTAGTCTCTATCCGTAGTGTTCAGAGATTATGCGTGAACACTATAAACGAGAAACTTGACTCCGAAACTTACTTTCAAGGGGTGAATGCTGAATTCTTTTAATAAAGGTTAAAAATCTGCAACTATATAATATTGCAAATTAAAATTAAAATTAAACTGAACTAGACCTGTTCCACACATATTAACATCTCTGGATAAGGAAAACCTAAGAGGTATGTTTCAAGAACTAGAGCTGGGGTGGGCAAACTGACAGTTTATATAGAGACGAATGTCAAAAAGTACTTTAAAGTACTTTAATAAGATGTTTCGCTATGACATGCCACCAGAATACCTCCAACGTACCATGGCAAAGATTCAAAACCTCTCCATTCCATACTATTAAACGTTTGTCATTCTTTTCTTAGTATAATTTTATATCATGATCAATCTTAAACATCTCCATCTACTAATCTTTATGTCCATCTACTATGTTCCCAAACTTCACATAAAACTACAATAGCCAGTAATTTCATGGACCCACAGAATGATTGCCTACCACCAGCTGTGCTGACTGGCCAGATTACATCACGTGTCCCGATCATTACAAGAAGCCTTGATTTCTCATATATACATTACAGCACAGTGAAATTCTTTCCTTTGCATATCCCAGAGCATTAAGAAGTTAGGTTCAGAGCGCAGGGTCAGCCAGGATACAACGTCCCTGAAACTGACTGGGTGAAAAGCCTTGATTAAGGGCCCAACAGTGGCAGCTTGGCAGTGCTGGGGCTTGAACCCCTGACCTTCTGATCAGTTACTGAGTAGTTTTAATCTATTCAAACAACTAAAAAGGAAGCATTGGAAGGAAATGCACACGAGTGTTTCGCTCAGGTCAGTACAACCCCATTCATCTATTTCTCGCAAGGTCCAGAAATGTAAACAGTTCTCAGTGACTGACGCATTAGAGCAGTCAAACAAATGTGATGGAAAGAGGTGACGGAGGCAGTCACATTCTCTCTAGCTAATAGTAGTGTATTGGGAAACGGTCTGGATATATTTTTGTATTTCTTGCACTGTGTTGTTTACATAGAATTTTTTTTAATTTGAGTTCCTAGTACTTTAATATTTGTTATATGATGGTTATTGGCTTATTATGGTTGGAACAACTCAACGCTGAGACTGTGACACAGTCCGAATGTTTACATTTTTAAGTGTAAAAGTGTAAGAAATTGTGCACAACAACACTTTTGTACTGTTTACATTTTACTATTGCATTTTCGTCTGCCTCAGTTTGAACTATTTACTAGTTGTCTTATTCATTGACTGCTGATGACAGCTTGGGTGGTGGTGTAGTGGTTAGCTCTGTCACCTCACAGCAAGACAATCCGGGATTCCCGACCCAGGTCGTTCCGTGTGGAGTCTACATGTTCTCCCCGTGCTTATGTGGGTTTCCTCCAGGTACTCCGCTTACCTCCCACAGTTCACAGACATGTACGTTAGGTTGTTTAGTCACTCTACATTGTCCGTAGGTGTGAGTGTGTGCATGAGTATGTGCCTGCTGACGAGATTGGGATGCTCAGTCAGTCAGTATGAGGAATGCCTGACTCATCCGTGCAGCTAACCATCGCAAAGTGATGATGGCGATGTGTGTATGGTTACAACTTTTATATTTAAATATTAAAGAACCAGCCTTGTGAATGGAAAGTCGCCGGTCCAATCCCTGGTACCAACATGACATAACTGTGCCCTTAAGCTAGTGTCTGCTCCCCGGGTGCTCACTGCCCTCTGATATGTGTGCAAGCACAGTGGTCAATGAGTGGCTGTTATGAGTCTGAATATTTGTCACTTAGATTATGCATGGTAACTGTGTATTAAACAGATTGTGATATGATTTTTATACCTCTACACTGCAGTAATACAATACAAGAAAAGACGCAACATCTTTTCCTGCACTAACTGCACATCCACAAAAATAGTTTTTCTTCAATAGCACTCTCACTCTCTCTCTCTCTCTCTCTCTCTCTCTCTCTCTCTCTCTCTCATGCTGTCCATAGAAGGTCTATACAAGCGGCAGATGCAAAGTGGCTTCAGCACACAGCTGAGTGTTTGAGATCCACTTTGAGGATTAGGGGCAAGAGCTGAAAAGATGACTATCACTAATGATCTTCACAGGGGGTGAAGACAGTTACTAAGAGATCAGACTAACCACTAGAAATGACAATTAGCTTTGGAGAAGAGTTTGCACAGGAGACACTGTCAAAAAGACAGAGGCCTGAACCGATAAAGACACAGAGAGAGAGAGAGAGAGAGAGAGAGAGAGAGAGAGAGAGAGGGGGAGAGAGAGAGAGAGAGAGAGAGAGAGATACATGGAATTATGATACATAGTATCAAAGTGCCAAATTAAATACTTGTATTATAATTTTTATGAAGCCTAGGATAATTCAGCACAATATATTTAGCCTTTTCAAACCAACAGAGAGACCGAGAGCGGAAGATTGTGCTTTAGCTAAAGGAGTCTGTGGTTAGATGTGCTCCTCATGGCACAGGACATCACGGCAAACCACTTCCTGCTCTGATTGAGTCGAGGGAGGGGGGTAACACAAGCAGGAACTGCACTGTCTCTGCTAGCTATGCTGCATTCCTTCCACATTATCATAGCCTTAATTACACACAGACACCGACTCTCACTCCCTCTTTCTCTTTCTTCTGCTTTCTCTCTCTCTCTCGCTCTCTCTCTCTCTCTCTCTTTTACACACACTCACACAGAGTAAGGCAAGCATATTTCTTGGACACTGTACATTACTGCCTCCCAGCCTGAGCTCAGCAGGGTGGCCAGTGCAAATTCAGCTCCAAGTTCACATTATTTTTGTGTGTATGTGTGTGCGTGTGTGTGTGTGAAGCCAAGGCTAACAGGTCTCCATGTTTGCTCTGTCAGATAGCTGTGGCCCCCAGTCCACTGCACATGGCCAAAAGGACCGGCCAGTTACCGCACACAAGGTTCCTCGGCCCAGAAATAACAGCACACCTCCTCTGAGCTCATTTAATCTGGCTCTATACATCCTGAAGCTCTCTCATTCTGTTCCTCCTGCTTCACTTCTCCTCCTTTTTTTTCTCTCCTGCTAATGATGTTAAAATTGTGCACTCAGTTCCTGGACTCACAGGTTTCTTTTTTGGTTTTGGTGGCTGTATGCTCCTGCGGTGTGTGTGTTTGTGTGTGTGTCCTAAAAAGTATCATAGTCCATATTTCTTTAGCTGCTCTGCTGGCCTGGCTGACTCAGACGCCTTGCTGGAGTATTTTTCAGGAAAGGCACCATGCTGGCTCTTCTGGTTAACGCTCACTCGCTTGTTCTCCGCTGTGCTGCCTTAAGTCCTTCCTCCCCCCGGCTTCGTGGTATGCTCCCTTTAGTCTGTAAAGTCTCACACTGGGGCCTTTTGCCACTCCACTAAAATACTGCAACTTTCAGCACCGGTTTAGCTTTTCCACCAGAACACCAAAGGTTTTAATCAGGTATTTTTTGCCGCCTGTTTAAGACTGACATGAACTGGAAATAATGGTACTTATAGAGTATTTAGGCTGTTCAGTTCAGATTGGTCATGCTACACAGAAATGGCAATAAAGCACAGAATATAGTTTGTTCTTTATCACTATAAGCCTTAAACTTTTCAGCCTGCTTAAACTGTTTGAAAAGGCACACAAACACCAGTAATGGTTTAATAGTGGAACACATCAGGAACCAATCAGAAGCACTTTGAGTCATTTTATGATTTTATGGGGCTGCGACTTGACTAGTTAACACAGTGATTTTCTTTTGTATATGGTCAATTTTACTTGATCACAGTGTTGATTTCTTATCTTGCTAATACAGCTGATGAAATTTAGTAAACCATCAACAACAAGCATTTTTGCGAGACCGTTTTACACCAAAAGCACTTATTCAGAAAGGACACATTTTGTTGTTTTGCTGGCATTCACTGGGACCCCTGGTACATCTACAAACTTCTCTGACAGGTGAGCGATATGTGTGACTCCTTTCTGAGGAGTTACACCTGTTCATGTCATGCATTTATTCTGATAGGTTTGGCCTTTTCCAACAGGACAACACACATTTAGAGACACCAGATTATGGTTAGAGGAACACATTTGGGTCACACCTAAGTCACCAGATCCAAACATGATTGCATTTACATTTACGGGCATTTGGCAGATGCTCTTATCCAGAGCGACTTACAAGGTAACTGGTATTACAGGATAGGCCAACATTGTGTTAGGAGTCACCCTTATTGGATTGGCTGCCCAGACCGGGAATCGAACCCAGGTCTCTCACATGGGAGCCAATGATTTTAGCACTGTACCACAGCAACACAGCTTGAATACCATATAATGAATTGTGAACCGTTCTGCTTGAAGTCTACTTTCACGGTACTGAACGTGACAAGATCGTATCTCTTATAGCCATTTAAAATAAATCCCTCATTTACAACATTCACTTCAGCTGGTATGACGCTAGACAGTTGATGTGAGCTGTTAGGATTAGTTCAGAACTTCATTTCACTCTGCTGTTTATTTATGTATAACAGCATTAAAGCATATCTAACAGAATTAAATTTAGCAGATGTCATTGCTTCACTAAACACAAACAGACATTACATACTGAAACTTATATATATGATATATATATGACATATATGATGTTTGCAGACGTACCATCCAGTATTAGCCATTAACGTAGCATGTTACCCTACATGGTATTGTTTTATTGTTAGAAGTGCTTGTGATCTATATGAACTTATTCCTATTCAGCATTAAATTAAATCTTGATGCACTCTTGAGTGTGTGTGTGCTTGACGAATGATGTGAACAGGACTTCTTGTCTTTCTAGCATAGACAGTGTGAGGTTTTGAGGACACAAAGGGAAAGAAAAACACAAGACTGCATTTCTTTGTTAATGTGCTGCTCATATAATATATAGTAAAATATTAATAAGTTCAATTTGAAAACCCACGCCAGATGTGTTTTGCATCGCCGTGATTCGCTAAAAGGTCTGAGACCTGAAAACCAGAGCGCAACAAATCTGAGTGATTCAATACCCAAGAAAGCGAGTGTAATTTAACCCAAGTTTTCTGATCTCCCTGAAAAGACATTTTAGCCTAAACCACGTCTAACAAGTTGGATGTTGAATTCCAGAAGACGTGTCTTCCTAGTGAAAGAAAAAAAAAAACGGTAAATTACCCTCAATCAAAGCTCCACTCATCCCCTATTTACCGCTTCATTAGAAGAAAGATATTGGAGTGTAGTCAGGCAGAGACAGAGAGAGAGAGTGAGAGAGAGAGAGAGAGAGAGAGAGAGAGTGAGGGAGAGAGAGAGAGAGAGACAGAGAGAGCGAGAGAGAGAGAGAGAGAGAGTGGGAGTGTGGAGTGTGGAGGAGGTAGGGGGGTTACGCTAGACAAATGCCCTGCACCTCAAACACACACACACACACACACACACACACACACACACACACACACACACACTCGTGCCTCTGTTTACCTGCAGGCTACAGAACAACAGCACCACACACAGTTGAGCCTGACTCCCTGACTAAACACAATGCAGCCAGCGGCCATGGCAGACCCCGGCCTCCTACACACTGCTAACACTGGACACCAGGCCAAGCAAAACACACACACACACACACACACTAACACACACACACACACACGTAGTAAGAAACAACACAGCACGTAAAATATTCACTGTGGCATTTATAAGTAAAATTCTGGCATTTTTGTAGCTGAAATTCTGAACGTCTTTATTTCCAGATGCCTACAATTGTCTTAAAACAAATACACTCTGACCTGCATACTGACAGAGCGAGACAGGGCACGGTTCATATGTGAACTGCAGCACTATAACCTCTCTCACCTTAGAAGTAAGGATGTAAAAAGATAGAGAGGGAGAGATATAGCACCACGTACCCGTAGCCTACTGACCCGTAGGCAGAGGGCATGTAATGAGGTGTTATCTCTCTCTCTCTCTCTCTCTATCTGTCTCTCTCTTTCTCTGTCTCAATAAATCAACAGATCAATGCTAATAACTGACGATCATAACTAAACAAGTACAACAATCATCTAGACCACTGGTTATCAAACAGGAGGTCCTTCAGCTGTGAATTCCACAAATACACAACCCCACTATTCCCATACAATACTCACCTAATTATTCAGATATGTACAGTAATATTAATTTACACACGCCATAGAGTTTTATATTACTGAATTTCCTATTCACAGAACAGAAGACATTTGATTTGATATTGTTTATAAAAATACTCGATAATAAATATAGGTAAAGTCTGGTTGTGATTTCTACAACGGTATTAAACTATAAAAAAGTGATAATAACCTGTGACCCCCTGGCTATGCTTCACAGACTCCTTGGGATCCCTGAGTCGCACTCTGGGAAGCACTAATGCGGAGGATATCACAATCACACACAATGATCTGATATAACTAAGAGCCATGCAATAAATGGAGGGAGATAGAGGCATAAATGCAGAGAGATGAAGAAAAAAAACATCATTAGAAAGAGATAAAAACACTCTTCTAATAAGAGCATTTTCCTGATGGTCCTGTGGGGAACGGCTCTCCTTCATTAGCGGGAGGGATATATTTATCTATTTCTCGTGTTTATTCCCTGAAATGTCCTGCGTGTACAAATCGCAGCTAATGGGAAGCAGAAAGCGGGTGAAGGGCTGGGGCAGTGGGGGGTTTGTGTTCGCCACCCAACCGTCATGCTCGTTGTGTATAATCAATTGCCACTTACAAAGCGATCTAAAGAAAGATTTGTAAAATTTCCTGTTACTAAAACGCCAGGCTATGGCATAGCAGGAGTGCTGTCAATTTGACAATTATTAATGACATTCATTTGCACTGATGTCTAGCCTCAGATCTTGTCTGGTCACCCTAAGCAAAAATGCGTCACACTGCATTACTAAGTGTTGCCAACTACTTTAAGTACCATCTACGTGGTTTGGTCAGGTTGTCGCGGTTTGACTAGTCTATGTGTTTCTGTGTCAGTAATCCACGTATCATCCAGCATATGCTGCTCCACCTATGTTGGCCATCTTTCTAATAAACACAGCTACTAAACCTGTAACAGCTAAAGTACCTAAATCAGGGTGTGTGTGTGTGTGTGTGTGTGTGCAGGATTACAGGTGGGCACTGCAGTGTTTAACAATATCCGCTACACTGTAATGGGGAGTGTTGAAGACATGCGAGCCCTGTTTCCTTCCTCCATCACCATGAGCTTGCAAATACTTACTTAGGCAAAAGCTGTAGTGTGTGTGAAAAACTGAATAAAATAAAATAAAATAAAATAAAATAAAATAAAATAAAATAAAATAAAATAAAATAAAATAAAATTAAATTAAATTAAATTAAATTAAATTAAATAAAACATTTCCTGTTTCAGTTTTGCTTCAACCTTGTGGCCGCTTATCCGTCCTGTGTGTAACTTATCCGTCCTGTGTGTTCTAAGATGCTTTTCTGTTCACCCCTTTTGCAAAAGGTGGTTATTTGAGCTGTTCTCCTCTGACCTCAAGACATTTCACAGGATCATCCTGTGCATTTGTAAGATCAACAGTTTCAGAAACACTCAAACCAGCCCATCTACAACAACCATGCCAACCATACCAATCATCTCAAAGGAACTGAGATCACATTTATTGTCCATTCTCATGTCTGATATAGACAAGTAACTGAAGCGCTTGTATGTGCATGGTTGGTTGATTGCAGGTGTACCTAATAAAGTGCCAGGTATATTGTACTATATTTGCATTACAGTTTTGCAGAGGTATAATAGCAACAACCTGTTTGTTGTCTTCTGTTACCTTGATTATAACTTGGTAATGGAGCAAAACAACCCAAATGTTAATAAGGTTTAAGACTGTAATTGTTTCAGTATGTATATGTGTATACAGTGTGCATTAAACAGTATTGCAGATATGACCCATGCTCATTCACTCACTGTTTAAGCTATTATTGCAAATCAAGTCAGAATAAAATAAAAAACTCTTCCCAAGGGCTGCTTTCTTCACAGACAGACGCATCCTTGACATAATTTATTTCTATATTATTAGAAATTCCTCCGCAGTTAATTACTGCTGCGTTGGAGTAAGCATGTTGTGTTATTTGCCTTTCTGTTAAGCAGTGTTAAACACTGACGTTACCATTTACAGCATCACTATACACACACACACGTATGCACGCAGGCTGATGCATGACAGCGTAGCTGACGGCAACAATGCAATCAGCGCTGCGACACCGAGAGTGGCAGGAGGGCAGGGATCAGAGGAGCGTGCCAAAAACGGCACGCAGAACACAGCTTTCGCATTTCACCGCCAAGAGCGGTAGGTGGCCGGCGGCAGAATGACATAAGCTTTAATTGTTTTAAAAGACGAGAGCAGAGTTTTTAATTTAACGCTGGCTGACACTTATCGAGAAACAACACGCTTACACAGGAAATGAATAAGCAACCTCGAACACACACACATAAGCACCTACAAATAAAACACCTGCAAGGCTGTCACACATATTACACCATTACACTCAATCCCATTTATATCGCAGTTCAATTCTCTATTCTAGTCAGAAGGCATTGATTAATTTTCTATAACAGCAGCTCTGACATTAGTGCCAGCTGCAAGCTGAACCGTGTTATTAATTTGATACGACTATTAAAGCAGATACTCTACAGAATCTAAATCTAAAGATCTATAACTCTTGATGTGATGACGCTTTCTATAGGGATTCGTATCAGCACTCTGTAGCAATCTGCATGTTTTCCAATACGTTTTCAAGACAAAGGACTTTGCACCTTCCGATTTCTCTGTAATATAACACATATGTATATGATGAGTGTCTTTTTTTTATTACCTTATTAACAGAAGCTATCCTGTCTAACTATAAATGTAAGAAAAGCCACACCCTCTAATATATCTTGTTGCCATAATCTCGTTGCTGATGGTTGAGTCTTTCTCCAGCATATCTGAACACTTTATAAGGTTAAGGTCAGGACTCAGTGGTGCCAATTCATGTATAAAAATGACTGCTCAGTTTTCATGAATCACTCACAATTTCATCATTTGCATTGTCGTCCCGGAATATGTCCGTGCCGTCAAGAAAGAAACAATGTTACAACCTGGTTTATTCAGTACATCAGCTGACTTTACTTTATCACCACGTAACGTTGCAGAGCCTCGACCTGACCAATCAAAGCGACCTCGCATCATAACACTGCCTTCAGAGACTCCAAATTCAAACAGTGCATTTTCATTTTGGCCAGACGGTGTATAACGTGCCACAGTTTCCTAAAATTGTATTTCACTTGTAAATTGTATTTAATGATAAATCTCTGTAGTGTAAGAAGGAAAACACCACTTCAGGGATGTGCTGTTATAAGAAAGTAACTTTACAGTGTAAAGGCTCAGTGAGAAACAGGGTGGAATCCACCCTCGACACTGATTTGCTTCATTCTGTCCGTATTTAAACTGACCATGATTGGCTTTTGGACTATCGAATCATGTTGTCTCATAAGTATGAGGTAACACAGAAAGTGACATAGCGTGTACAAGCCTGATGTAAATACGTGATCCGTTGTTTCATGTTCAGACACCACTCCTCTGTTTCAATGCAAAATCTCAGGAACTACATATCTTTCCAGATCACTTTCTGTCTGGTTTATAGATATAATTAAATAAGATTTTTTACTAGGGCTGTCAAACGAGTAAAATTTTTAATTGTGATTAATCGCAGAATTTCACATAGTTAATCGCGATTAAACGCATTTTGTAAATCTACGTAAATGAATAAGGTTTCAAAGTGAAATGTTACAATTAAAATGTTGAACACATGTTATGCTAAAAGTACTTGTTAAAAACTGCTGGGACAAGAGA
>JAOVVF010000036.1:23856200-23866491 GCA_028565595.1 Duopalatinus emarginatus | reverse complement strand
ACTTAAGTGTGACAAACATGCAAAAAAACAGGAAATGAGGAAGGGGGCAAACACTTTTTCACACCACTGTACATATACTAAAGTGCCAGAAAATCTAGACCACCCGTTGGTACACCAGTCTAATATTTGGTAGGTTCCCCAAGGAGCATGGACTCCACAAGCTTGCAGAAATATGCTGTACACAGTGAACAGCATATTTCCTGCAGAACGGTCCACAATTCTGTTGTATTCCGAGGTGATTTCTGTGTTCCACAGCGCACTGCAAGGCATCCCAGATGCATTCAGTAACTGGAGATCTGGTGACTCAGGTGGGAATGGCAAAACCCCAAACTCAGATGAGTGTTCCTCTAACCATAATCTGGTGTCTTTAGATAAATCTGGTGGCACATTGTCCTGCTGGAAGAGGCTAAACCTATCACGATGCACGATATGAATGGGTGTAACTCGCCAGAAAGTAGGCACGCATATTGTTGACCTGTTAGAGATTTTTATATATTTTTATTAATTGGATAAGGAGTGTTAATTTTACATGAGGACTGAACACTGTGGTTATTATGAATACTTCTATAGTTTACATTTAGGAATTGCTAGTCTTATTGTTTTGATATGCCATTTTACAGCCATTACATCCTCCTAAGAACCTTTAAGAATTCGACCATAAAATAAAACTGTATGGCAGAACGTATGTGGATACCAGACTGACATGCATCAGTTATCAAATTCCTTCATAATGAACCTTTTTTACTCTTATGCATTTATTCTAAACATTATTACTATGGTTATTTAATTTACTGCTTTAATTTTACCCTCAGTTAAATTCTTGTGTGCTCGTCCTTGCATTGTTTTAAGTGAGTGAGTTAGTCAGGTGATTCACTTACTGTGCTTGCACACAGAGGAATTTGACTTCAACATTTAACCCATCCATATAGTAAAACACACTATTAAACACACACTAGAGTGAACACACACACACACTAGGGGGAAGTTAACATACTTGCCTGGAGCCTATTGACAGCACATGGGGAGCAGTTGAGGGGTTAGGAGCCCTGTTTAAGGGCACTTCAGTCATGTCTTGTATGGGATTAAACTGGCAACTTTGAGATTTCCTTAACCTTGAGCCGCAACTGCCCCTAAAGATTATTGAGATGAAGCACTGAGGTTCTGATATCCTTTGTCTCATTATATCACAGTAGTATAGAACATACAGGTACATTATGTTACATTGTACATTTGGCAAATAAAGAGATTTACATTTACAGCATTTGGCAGACGCTCTTATCCAGAGCAACTTACAAGGTTATTAGCATTACAGGAAGGCCAATGTAGCGTCTTGCCCAAGGACCCTTATTGGTGTAGCACAGACTGGTTGCCCAGACCAGGAACCGAACCCAGGTCTCTCACATGGGAACCAATGATGTTACCACTGTACCACACCAACCACCAACCAGATTCATATTATGATTCGGATGTGTGCTTGTTCAACATCTATTACAAAAAACGTAGGCATTAATATTGACTTGGTCCCCATTTGCTTCTATAATAACCTCCATTCTTTTAAGAAAACTTTTCACTAGATTTTCTAGCATGGCTTTGGGGATTCATGATCATTCAGGCACAAGAGTGTTAATTTGATCAGGCACTGATGTCAGACCAGAAGGTCTGGTGTAAAGTTGGCATCTAAGTCATCCCAAAGGTGTGAATCCCATAGTGGGGTTGAGGCCAGGTCAATTTTTACAATTGGCTTTGATAAACCATGTCGTAATGGAGCTTATTGTTATGCCAGACCTTAGTTCCAATAAAGGGAAACAGTTTACATTATAGACAGTTGTGTTATTTCCAACCTTGTGGCAACATATTGGGGAAGACCCACATGTGAGTGTGATGGTGTCCACATATCTTTGGCCATATAGTTTATGTCCTCACAAGGCCATTTCTGGGACTACTAATAATGACTAATTATTTTACTCAACAACAAGAGGCATACAAGAGGCAATGTCAAATGACTTTTACCCAGTATCAGTGGGCCGACTTTGTCATGTCGTAAACACACTAGATGTCGTCACTATCAAGTTAGCTTGGGTTTGCTTTGTAAATGTTATATGACTGATTTTATACAATGTTCTACTACCATCAGCCAAAATTTTTGAATTACTGTAAGTGTAAGTGATTTTTCAGATGTTTTAAAAACTGTCAGAAATCCTGACATCCTGAAATATTATCATCATGTCTATAGCAGCATAAGACCTGCTATAACATTTGTCATAACATACATGCCGACTAGTGCATCACTGGTTATTTTTAGCGTCTGCCATGTAAGATAATTAAGTAATGGTTTTCATTGTTTTCTTTCATTATAACCAGCCATACACCCCCAATTGCATTATCAGCCTCTGCTTCATGCTGCTTTTAATTATAACCTTTCTGTGCACTGTAGCCTATAAATCATTTTGTTTCTGCATAAACCCATGCAGCAGTAAGAAAGATGTAACCATTATGTAGGTTCATCATGGTTACGGATTACATAAAAATTACAAGCAAGCTGTAATTTTGTTGTAGAAGCATTTTTTTTTCATAAAAGTAACTTTTTCCTTTTGTTCGTTTTCTGTTTGTCAATTCACAGACTAGAAGCAGTAAGATGCGCATATAATTGTGCACAACTCTTTTACTAAACGTCGCTGCATGCGAAGGTTCTATAGATATCTGGCAGCCAATCAGAAAAAAGTATTTTCTGTAGCCATGATACATTTTGAATAATTGTATTATTAATTGTATTATAACATTTTATATGAAACGTGCTGAATACACTGGATGTTTAGCAGCAAATATGATGTTTTAACCTAAGCTGTCATTGATTTCAATATTATGAAATTTACAGATAATAGTAGCATGATATTGGATATAAACTTTTATTTTTTAAGCCAATGTCACACCATACTTGACAGATAAGTGATATGATGGAACACTTCTGGAAGATGTTATTACGCACTTTTTCTTTTTCTTACTTCTCTAAAGAAGTTCAGGGTGCAAGATCTATATAATAAATATAAGTGCTAATTTAAATAAATTATATTTATATTTATATTTGCTTGTCTTGTCCCCTCCAGGCCTCGAGATGGCAGCATTGCTTGGTGATTGTGTGTCTTCTCTCAACTCTGTTGGTAGCTGAGGTGTGAGTGGGCCGCCGTTTGCTGAGTGTGTTGGGTGTAAATCTGCTGACAGGACTAAATGCAGATGGAGATGGAGGGAGGAGGCCTGGCCTCTTGCCTCTGCCTACTGGTGTTCTTTGTGCATCTTCATTGCTTGTCAACCTGCCTCGAACACAGTACCATCTAGCATTGTGTGTGTGTGTGTGTGTGCATTTAAATAGAGTCAGAAATGTAAGTTTAGAAAAAGAACGGGTGTTTGCATATTGACTCCTTGCCAATAGTGTCCCTGTAGTAGCAGAATGTTCACTCTGATTGCAAGTCTAATCAGAGGATGATTAAATCTTCTGTACGAAGCAGCAGGTCGGCCTGAGTCACCGCTCCCAACATACATCAACCCCCACCCGTCTAGAGCCCCTATGGGTCACTCTGATTGAGTTTTAATTTGCCAGTCAGGGGTCGAGTGTGCATCTTTGCTAGCTTTGTGTGTGTGTGTGTGTGTGTGTGTGTGCATGCTGCATGCAGCGGTTACTGTGCTATTGATTTGTGATTTTCACAATAAGGTCAGTGGGCTCAGCGAGGCATTGATCCGCTGACAACAGTGGAGGAGCTACCTGCAGACAATGAACATATCCATCAAAATGCTATTTAATAGCCAGGTCTCTTGCTACTAATGGCATCAGAAAGGCTTTATATGAGTGTTGTGCTGCGTGGACGCGCATCTCTCAATTAAGTATGTACGGCTAAAGGAGATTAGAGGAAAATGTCATAACCCTGATGGGTTTTGGAGAGCTGAGCTTCTGCGTGACATGTCGTTGTGGGATAATCCATTACAGCCTGTTATTTATACTATATGCCCTTTTAAACTCGATTAGTTAGACAGACTGTACTTGATAATTAGCAATAGAGAGCAAGCGAGTTGGTAAATCCTGGCGGATAATAAAATGTAATCTTCATTTACATTTCTTCATCTCATTCAGTGATGAGTGCATCAGTAGTAAACATAATATTGGGTTACTTAGAAAAGACATTTGCACATTTCAGAGAGTCACATTGGCACAGCCTCACAGTCCCGGAGTCACAGTTTGAATTTTTACTCTGAAGGTTAATTTAGGAATCACCATTATTTAGGTGGTCCTCTGATAAAGTTTGTCAGATCTGATCAGCAAAAAGAAAATTTAAAAAGAAAGAATTATGACTGTGGACAAAAACGTAGGTGTTTATTGAAATACCAGGCAAACAAAATCCAAAGACACAATTCAGAATCAGAATCCAAGAAAAATTCACAAGGACAGGCTAGGTGCTAACAGGCTATTAAAAGCTATCCTAGGATATAAGTCAAGTATAGTGTTCATTGCCACCTTTTTCTGACAAAAAACCTGGACACGGTCAAACTGACAGTTGCTCAAAAACATACACGTCCATAAAGTTGATATAACAGAATCGGAGATGACTTTGTGAAGTAGCATTTTTATGACTGGCTTATCAGCCCTTACAAAAAAGAGGTTTATTCAAGTGTGCTATTAGTATACTTCTTTTAAACTAAAAAAAAAATAAGTAAGTATGCTTTCAGTTTATGTACTTGTCAGTGATCTACTAATTATACTTAACTATACTTGGCTTATACTGACAAGTATACAGAAATGTTTTAAGCATATATGGTCTATACTTATCGAGAAGTCTTGCCTTATACATAAACTTTAAGTATACTTGGCTTGTACTGTAGTTTGGGATGGAATAGCTTAGAGTAAATAGTTCACTATTAGTATAAAAGTGTAGTTATAGTACAAATAAAAACTTAGATTTAAACTAGTTGTGTACTAAAACTAGTTTATATACTAAAACATGGGCCAGTTTAATCCCAAGAATTACTGAAATAGTGCACATATGAGTTTACTACTGGTACATTAATATTAGTATACTTACAATATATACTATACTTGGGAAATATTCTGCCTTCATTCGCCGCCTGTACTGATGGGGTATTCAAGTCATATGATCCCAGAGCGCCAGTGAGGTAAAACGATGCACATCAGTGGGGGAAAAAGACGCATTTAAAGCCTACAGACTAAGTCCAAATAGTCAGTTAAACAGACATGGTAAAGAAATTTAACTAACCTACTAAAAACCAGGACATTAAATATCCCAGAAGACTTTTTTTTTTCCAAAGACTGAATATTAAAAAGAAGGACTGTCCTAGGAAAACCAGGACAGGTGTCAACCCTACCTACAGAATATTTTCGCAAGCTAGTAGAGTCCATTGGGGCTTACTGTTTAGACTAATGTACCAGTTTTTCTGACAATTCAGTGTACAGAAAACATGTCTAACCCAAAACAGGTGAACATAAATAAGAACATAAAACAGGAAAAAACACAAATAAAATTCAAGGGACTTAATGAATGGAAAACAAAATATTGGACTGGGTGCAGCCATCTTGTCTGGCTGCTATGGATTCTGGGAACTGGCATTTTCCCCTGGAGTCCTTACAGTAAGACACATTAAACTATTGCCAGAAGTATTTGGACTTTTGTGTCATTAAGTACAAAAAGTGCAGGTGAAAGATTTAGGTGGATTAAGAATTTATGGCTGAAGAATCAGTAAATAGGATCTAAAACCACAGACAGACAGAAGGTCAGGTGACTGCCAAACTACGCATGACAGTGTGGTTAATTAAACAATCTGGGGTCAATACAGACAAACAGTGTGGAGTCACAAGAATGTTGCAGAATGTAGTCTGTAACAGGACTTTGCAGAAGGTTTGTTTGCAGAAAGAACCGTGTCTGCACAAGCATCACTGGTGTCGATGAGTTTCCCGAAGCTGGCAGTAATGAAAAGGGGATAAGTAATGGCAAATCCCTGTTGACCAAGAACTATAACTGAACATTTGGGCTAAGAAGGTCATTCAGCTCTGAAATCATAATTCTGACAGAACCCAATAATAATAACCAACTATATCAATAAACCTGGCTGTTCAAAGGCAATAAATATAAATTTATTTTAAATATAAATACATGTAAATGCCTCTTCCTGAACCTCAATTTGGGCAAAACCTCCCCACCCCATTATGATCCAGTGGTTCTTTCAAAACTCTTACTTGGCACAATTAATAGCCCTAATATTTATAACAATCTTATATAGATAGCCATCACAACCACATACACAAGATATTGCTTGATGTACAAGGTGCTAAAAGGAGATGGGATCATTACCCACCCCAAAGGGCAACACTTTGTACTGCAGGAATTTGTCAGGGTGAATGAATGCAGACAGCTCCTTGGCTCGGGCTTTTAGGGCACCTGCCAAAACCCTTTAAGAAGATTGAATTTGCTCACAAATGTGGCTGATTCAACCCTATAAGTACATATATCAGTGGGGTAATAAGTAACAATAACAAGTGTTAGTAAGAGAATTGAGCTTTTGGTAGTCAGTGCAGAAGAAATAGGACCCTTAAGGGTTATTTGGTATCGGATACTGGGAGTTCCACACACTAAGCGAGACTCAAGAGTCCACATTTGTTCTTAACAGTTCTCGTTTTAAAGGATTGATATCAAACACATGATGCTTAATAGGCTATGTTGTGAGTAAATCATGTGCCAAATGCTTTTAAATGAAGTAATAAAATCCGCAAGCAAAATTTTTATTATTATAATGTCAGTCAGTCATTCTCCTTTGAGCGTTTGCAGTTTGTCTGAAGCCCATCCGTAATCACTGGGTGCAAGGCAGGAATCCATCTCAGGGTGTCACACACACACCCATTTACTCACACACTCACACATAGGACAATTTAATACATCTAAATTGCCTATCTTGCATGTTTTTTAGGAGGGGAGAGGAAACTAGAGCAACCCCCCCCCCTCCTCCTCCTCACAAACAGTGACCAGAGCAAGGTTCAAATCCACAAGCCCAGATGCCTAGAGCTGTGTAGCACACACATTACCTGCTGCACCACCATTATTATAACGAAAATATATATATTGAAACTGGCAATAATGAAAATGAAATTTGTGGATTTTTTTCTGGACTTTTTTTAAGGTGTGTCTTAAGGAGAAGGTGTTTACAACCATCAATATCTATTGGTCAACTGATTTTGAAGTGGGAGGCGCTTGGAAAGCTGGCCACCACCACTGCATTTACCTATTAAATCTGTACAACCACTACCAAAACAATCACTATGACTTACTAAAGCAGCACTACTTCTTAGGAGATTATTAGGGGCTGCCGTGGGCTTGTGGTTAAGAATACTGCCTTATGACTTGTTAAATGCAGAGGTCAAGTTCATCTGTGTTCAAGTACTCAATGACTGGTTCACTTTTGCTTTCACTTATTGTAGTTGTGTAGAATAAAATACAAAAATAATACAAATAGCTACAAAAAGCTACCACAGTTGAGTAGCTGTTTAAATGGCTTGTCAGTAATGAGAATTAGAATAATTAGAATTAGTTACGCACAATATATTTCTTAACATTTAATAATTTTGTTGTGGATTTCATTATTTAAATTATTTGCAAAGATATTTGGCACAACATTACATCAGTGTTATGTTCAATGACAAAGGTACACCAGGGAAGAGCAAAAGAGCTGTAATTAAGTGATATCTGTTATTTGTTATATCATTGTCTGATTAATGTGGAAGATGTTGAATAAAATTAGCGAACATCTCAATGCTTGACCTGTCTCCTTGTTACCTTGTTACAGCAGGCATATTAGACAGAAAGTCATAAGTCTTTGTCAGTTTGGTGTTAAGGTATCTGACATATATCTACAGCAAGTTTGCTAGCTAGCTTCATGCCATTCAAGCCATGAAATAAATCATGATTGTGGCCTGATGTCAGAAAGTACAAGCTCAATGGTGACTACAAAATAGAAAATAAATAAATAATTAAACAAAGTGTGCCTTGCATGCCCCACCCTGGCATCATGCTCCCTTAAGCATAAACAGGTTCCACCGAAGCACTTATCTACAGATGGTAAAACGTCAGGTGTACCCAAAGTCCCTTGAGAACCCTGTGTGAATATCAAACAGGTCATAAAGCAAACAAAGCTAACATCATATTGCCAGCTTTAAAGCTTCAAAGCCCAGGTTTGTGATTAAGTAAACATGTTTTATAGCATACTTTCCTCAACCTCTTCTGAGCTGTAACTCGAGCTTGATACAATCTAAATTGAAATGCATTTACATCATCCAGCACTTACTCCACAGGTTTTGCAGTAGACCACTTATCCTAATGCAGCACTAAAACAGTGGCTGGTCTTCAAGCTATATGATAAAAACATACATATTCTTTAGAACTGGGCATCTTCATGGATGGCCAACAGTCGACATGGAAAGCCCAGATCTCACAAACAAGCTCTATCACCCGGTTTTTGTGAATGACACATGCTAGAAGTGTGATTAGCATTAATTGGAAATATGTCTCGATATATATGTTTTGACTCTTGGCCAGAGTGGATAACCTTTGGAAAAAAACAATAGGAGAAATAAAACGTGTAAAAATCGTTATAGGTCACAATGAATATACTGCAGGATTACATGTAGGTTGACACGTAATGCAAATAGCAGTGTCCTGATAAGGTCCCACAAAATCAACCAGCAGTTGATCAAGATAAATATCAAACTCTGACCCTTCTCACTGTTGAGTGTCGGGAACAGAAACAGATGCAGGCTGAGGCGCTTGTCTCACAGCTGAACAGTTTCTCCAAGTCAGATTCTCCAGTTTCTTTAAAAGTCAGCTGTTATTTCTTTAAAGCTTTTTTTAAAAAATATGTTTCTTTCCAAGTTTCTTCTATTTCAATCCAAGTTTGCATGTCAAACTGCATTTGTTTCTTATGTAAAGCTAATTTGTTTAGTTTCAAATCACAGACTATCCTGATTGAAGAAAAAGAGAATAGAGGAATTTGAATAGTACCAGGCTTAACCGACTTTGTCTCAATAACTCATTTTCCACTAAAGCAACTTCCTTTATGAGATTCTCTTCTAGTTCTCTTCCAGCGTAGCCAAATCTACACTGACTGTTTCTTAGTGCTCCTCTCTCTACCTCGTAGGCAAATGAACCTACTTCATACAACAGTTAGCTCTGGTTAACTAATTTGTTTGGTTAAGCCATGTTCTAAGACTGTTTACTGTAACGACTGTAACACAGAGTAGTGTTTAAAGTTTAACCTTAAGTTATCCGTCAGTTACCAAGTCATCAGATGAAGAGGAAGAAGGCACGTTAATTTTACTGGAACCACCTTTAACAGCAATGTACAAAGCTAGCTAACCAGCTAGCCACTGTGCTAATGTGTGTGGCTTCTACTTGATTTATTTCTGAGCAAAGATAAACAGAATGTCACTTCCTCAACATTAGTTAATTGTAATTGAAACCGCTGTATAAAAGCAATGAAGCATGCATAGTCGTGAGGTTATACTGAATACAGGCATGGTTGTGGTTAGTTTTGGCACTTGGCACTAATGCCCTCAGCGAATTACATTCATGCAATGTTTAGTATAACCATATCTAACCCTACCTTTCCTCATGCAATATTGCTTACATGGCAGTCATTTTCAGCTTACTTCAAAATGAAAAATATAATCATGCAAAGCTACAAAAAACTGTATCTGTATCCAAAAAGGTCTACAAAATGACTAGTCTAGCATACTAGATAATATGCAAACACTAAATGAAGTACAGTGAAAATCTCTAAACACTGTTTAAGTTTCTTCAACCTACAATGTATGGCAAGTTCCTTCTACCAAGCACATTTCAGCAATGTAAATGAAATGGAAATGCATCACTACAAATAAAATCTTAGAAAGCCCAGTGTATACAGATAGGATCTACACTATAAAAGTGAGTGCAATCAACATACACACCACTCAGTACTACTCAAGCACAAAATTATTATTTAGTTAAAGTAGAACCTGTCGCTGTAACTTATAAAACTGGCAAATAAACCTACTATTGGCTCAAATGCAATGGATGTCACAAAATGTATACTATGATTTGATAGATTTGAAGCAGCTTGTATCAGATATAAAACTCTGATGCTGGCCTACAAATCCAAAAATGGTCCAGCCCCTTCCTACCTGTTGGCAATGGTTAAGGCCAGGCGCACACCTAGAGCTCTTCGTGCTTCAAGTATGGCCCGACTTGACCCGCCATCATCC
>JAOVVF010000036.1:23830056-23849374 GCA_028565595.1 Duopalatinus emarginatus | reverse complement strand
CATCTCCACATCATTGCATTCAGTTTTTATTCACAATTTGTTTAGTGTCCCAACTTTTTTGGAATCCGGTTTGTAGTGTATGAGAGAGATATGCATCAGCCATGTTTCAGACTAGATTCAAGTCTTTTGTGTTTTAGTTTTTGAGAAGCAGTTGTGGTATGCAGTGTGTGGATGAATTTGGGAGGTTGAAACCTGGCAACCCTGACCACAATCTTCATGATGCAACAAATACTGAATTGTTAAGCATAGTTATCTCTATTGGCTCTTTTGCTCTCATAATCCTGCCCTACTGTCACTATTCACTACCCTTACACTACATGTGTACAGACTGCAATATTGTTATGGTTTGTTGAATTTACATTTATATGAAGTTCACAATGTTTATAATGCATCCATCGTTCATCCGTCCATCCTCAGTAGCCATGCTGTCCAGTTCCAATCTAAATTCTAAGCTCAGTTCCTTAAAACCAACCCACCTCCACCAGCCTTTCAACTCTATTTACATCCCCTCTTGGGATCTAAGCCCTAGCTTGTTACCCCCTCTTTTCCCTCCTGACTGTTTTCCTCTCTTCCCTCTGGATCCCTTCTTTCCCCTGCCGTGTACTGACCTGAGATTTAGTGGAAGTGAAGTGTGCATCAATCTAAACAGTTTTTGTCTCTCCCCTCTAACTTTGACCTCTTCTTTATTTCCTGGAGCAACTGTTAATAATCTGTAGACTTCATAAGCGACTTTCTCACTGATTTGAAGTTAACATGGTCAGGACTGCTCTTATCTCTGCATACATTTAAATTAATTGGGATGTGAGAACCAAGCATGGCTTTTCATCTTCAAAATCTAATTAGGTACATTTTGCACAATTTCAGGGTCCTAATTGCTGCCTTTTTGACTCATAGCTCCTGTTCTGTGTGCACCAAATGTGAAATCGAGCTTATTTTCTCTTCCATTCCAGCTCAGGATGTAATGGGCTGTAACATGGACTTTTCCAAAAATAGAATCAAGTGGAAAATATGATGGCTGTTATGAGGCTGCACTGCACCGCATGCTTTAATGTGTATTGTCCACTCTCATGTAATACATAACATTAGTCGCAGGGGGCATAACACCTATTAGCTCTATTATGAGGGTAATATTATTACTGTTTAGGTATTAGGTACTTTACTTACATTAGTTTAACATAATACTTGCATATTACTCTTTAATCCTGTTTAATACAATAATTGCACTGTAAGTATTACAACTTCATGTTAAGACTGCCATACTGTATATATCATAAAAACAAAAATATTACAAATAAATAAATAAATAAATGTAGCACTAAGGAATACTATGTGTGCACAAATTTTATTGATTACAAGAGCTGCCAATCAAGGAAGTCTTACCAGAGGACATTTATCTGTGAATGTTTTTTTGGAAAATCATGGGTTTTTTAATGTAATAATTACACAGAAAATATTAAGGTGCATGGCACGGTAGTGCAGCAGGTTGCTTTGTCTTCTCATGGCAAGAAGAGTCTGAGTTTGATTCCCTGACTGGGTGAACAGGGAACTTGCTGTATAGAGATGCAGTCAGGTGAATTAGAGATGCTAAATTGCCCCAGGTGTTTTTTTTTCTTCTTTGACGGCTGGTGACCCTGTCCAGGGTTTTTCCCTGCCCTCTGCCCTATTAATGCTGAAATAGCACCCACATGACCCAATAGAATAAGTGGCTTAGATAATTGATGCATGAATGAATACACTGTAGATAAGGCATCATTTCTGTACTATATGTAATTTCAGTATTACATAATGAGAATGCCATGGCGGTTAACAGCTAACTGCATCGGTCAATGTGACATGACTGACACTCAAGGGAAGCCTTGCCAAATAAGGAAATTTTCTTTCACATTGTTCCAGTATTTTACACTGCTGAAATATACATCACATTAATCATGCGCTTTTGCCACCTGCAGCGTCAGACTGAAGGCTCATAGCATAAAACTAACTCACTGCCATAACCTTATCAAAGCAAACTTAACCCCATCAATCAAGCAGTGAGATTCTACAGGTCGACAGGAGACCAAGCAGCTGGAGAGCCGAGGCATCTGCTTATGTGTTTGTTACGCTGTGTGTGTTTGTTCATATTACCACAGAGCTGTTAAAGTCTCAAAACTGACTGGTCAGGATGTGCTGATTAATTTTCTGTAACTGCAGTTCTGTCAGTTATGCAAATCATGGGTTTATATTAATGCACTCATTCTGGTATCATTTCCATAGTAACAGCTATGTTATAGAGACTTCCAGGGCAGACACTTGACATAATCTAAGAAATAAACAGATAAAAATAGGATGTTATTTATAATGGACAAATATTTTGGATATAATGAATAAAGAAATTCTTTAATTCTGTTCTCCGAGTGTTCGGTTCTCTGGTTTCTGAGAAACATTGCATGCTGCACCTTATTAACTTAAAGAAAGGGTAGCATGGTGGTGCAGTGGGTGGTAATACTGTCACATCATAAAAAGAATACCATGGGTTTGATTCCTTGGCTGGGTGACCAGGGCCCTAGATAGATGGATGGACTCCAGCACCCCCCTCACAGTCCAGTATTAGGATCCATCTATCTAGCGGCTCAGATAATGAATGAATGGATGAACAAAAACTATAATCAAAGTTATAACAGGAACTAACATAAAAATAAAGCAGTTAAAATAGTATGCTCAGGATCATATCATGTTGATATAAAAATGACCACTTTATTGCGGTAATTTTAAGGATTGTTTTACTATAAACACATCTAGGAGTGTTTTATATCTTTTTTATACCCACATGATATACAGAGAACCTACAGAGAAATGGAAAAGCCAATGTTTCTGCATGCATATACTGCTAATATACACTATATGGCCATATCCTAGTGGACACCCGGACATCACACCCATATGTCACCTACGCCAAACTGTTAGCGAAGTGCAGAATGCACTGAACTCTGCCGCTGTGCACAAAGCGAGGTCCATGAAGATATGGTTTGCCAATGTTGAAATGGAACAACACAAGTGACCTGCACAGATCCTTGACCTTAACCACACTGACCACTTTCTGGATGAATTAAAATTCTGAATTGAATTTCCCAACATCAGCTAACATCTGTCTAAATGTGTAAATCCCCACAGCCATGCCCAAATTCTAGTAGCAAGCCTAAATTTTAAACACAATTCTGGTATCAAGATTAAATCTTAAACACAATCACAAAAAAGCACATAGGGATGTGATGGTCATGTGTCTAAAAACATATGACCCTAATCCTTACAATATGCATATCCACATTTATTATGTTCACTGCAGATACTTTTTATACTAGTATGGATGCTCTGGTCATTCATTTTCATTCAATTTACCCTAGAAAGTCCTACAGTGTGTGAGATGGTGACAGACACTAAAGAGACTTGAGTGACAGTTAGCGTGTATCTCTGTGTGTTTGTGTGTGTGAGCAGCAGGGACTGTGTTATTACAGAAGGATCAGATGAGATGATTGGCTTGTTTCCTATCAGCACCAGTATTGATTTATTCTGTCAACACTCCACTTGTGTTTAGTTTTTCAAAGACCCACACACATCCACACACACACACATCCACACACACACACACACACACACACACACACACACACACACACACGCACCATGTTGCCTCTAAAAAAACTATACCTGCTGGGTGAGGACTACATGGCCTTCTTACCTGCTGAAGTAGTAGAAGTATATGCACAGCCTTACCAGGATGAAGTAGTTACTAAAGATGAATGAATAAATAAGTGAAAAAGGCTAGATTATGCCTTTCTCTACAGACTCTACAGTAATATTTAATGAAGCCCCCCGGAGACAAGTTCTGGGGTTGCGGGTTCGAACCTCTGTTTTTTGAGGAGTTTGGTGTGTGCTCTGGTTTTCTCCCACCTCCCGATAAACACACATGCTAGGTGAATGGGATATGCTAAATTGCCCCTAGGTGTGAGTGTGTGAGTGAATGGGTGTGTGTGACACCCTGTGATAGACTGGTGCCCTATCCAGGGTGTATTCCTGCCTTGTACCAAGTAAATCTACATGGGCTCTGTACAAAACCGCAACCCTGGCAGACTAAGCAGACAAAATAATGACTGACCAACTGACTGGCCTCTCTGGAAGTAATATCAGTGTCATGACAATGCCAAATTTGACGTTGGACTTCAGTTCCCAACATACAGCATGACTCCCATTCATTTCATCACTGACTCAGTCATATCACAGTCATGTGATTACTGATCACGAACACCTGTCTCCAGCCACAGCATACAAGGGCTCTCTTCAAACACACTCTTTACGAAATATACACTCAGGCTGTGTTCCAATAACCAATAATGTAGCATATTACCTTCTATAGTATTGTTTTATATTATAGTAAGGCTTGTAGCCCCTGTGATCTATATAAACTCTTCCTTATTCTGCGTTAAATTGAAACTTGCTGCACTCTTGGGGATGGAGGATGGAGAATGTAGGATGGAGGACTCTGCTGGTAAGATTACAAACCCTAGATCAAACTTTCTATTATAAATTGTGGGATTATTACAGTGCACTGAAAATTCATCACTATGATTTCGGACACCACTACAAAAATGCCAGAACCCCAAAATAATGCACTATATGCTGAATACGGCACAGTTTTGCACACAGCATCAATGTGTCTAAAGTTTAGATATAATCTACTTTATGGGGTTAGTGAGTCAGCTGACCTGTGCTTATTTTTTGAGTAAATTCAGATATTGCTTTGAGATTATTTGCTTTAATAAAACTCAATGCCCAATTCTATCTCCTTTACGCGACAGTCAGTATATCTTCTATCCAGAAGCATTTTTATACTATTAGATTTGTGCATTTGTGACAGGGAAATAGCCATATTGATTTTGCGTTCCTGCAGTCATTTCTGTCTTGATTTGAAAGTATCATTGGATGACATTATGTTATTAGATCCATCTATGGATCAAATACATATGACGATGCCACCAACTTTTTTTATCATGTGTGTTCTCATGTACACAGATTCTATTATTTGCCAAAATTGTATACATGGAAACACACATGACAATCCACTGCAAATCCACCGAATATTACATGCACTCCACCATCCACTTTATTAAGAACACCATTCATTCAATTCATTCAATTATATAATCAGCCAACCATGCAGTGCATAAAATCCTGCAGACACAGGATTTAGTTAATTTTCACATTATACATTAGAGAGAACAAGAACTATTATCTCAGTTACTTTGAGTAAATGCCCATGCTCGATCTGACATCATCTGTAGTGTTTAAGCCTCATTAACAGCTTTGTTAAGCTGTGAGAGGAACCAGCTGCTCCTCAATGTGACTAAAACAAAGGAGATAGTGGTGGACTGTAGGAGGAAGAAAACCATGCTCAAGCCTATCATCATCACGAGTGAGAAGGTTGAGCTGGTATAATACAAATTATAAACTGAACTGAAGGGCCAGTACTGAGGCTGTGTACAGGAAAGTCATGACTCTACTTCTTGAGGAAGCTCAGGTCCTTTAAAGTGCCATATTTTTTGCAGCTGTATGCTGGGGAAGCTGCGTCAGGAGGCGAGATGCAAACAAGCTCAACAAACTGATCAGGAAGGCTAGCTCTGTCCTAGGCTGCTCAATGGACAGTTTTGAGGTAACAGTCTAAAGGAGGTCACTTAACAAACTCACAGCTATAATGGACAACAATCTCACCCTCTCCATGACCTGCTGGTCGGACAGCAGAGCCCTTTCAGCAACAGACTAATTCAGCTCCGCTGCAACAAGGAACAGTACAGGAGATCGATTTGGGGTTGGGGGAACAGGAGGAATCAAAATCAGGTTCACTGGTATCTCTTGTTCCTCAGCCATATCAGGTGTAGCTCATCCTAATGGGAGGTGAAGAGAGAGGGTACAAAAGAGAACACAGACAGTTAGGTATGTAATCTTTTATGTAATTACATTTTAATCACATTAAATGTAAGTTATGCAGAGAGCAAGCAGGAACTCCAGCAGACAGCTAACACAGCATAACTACAAGGGAGAACCAGTGACACAGACATGAGGGTGCCCTGGGACATAAAGCGGCCAGCCACTCCACCATCATCTAATCTAAGTGAACGCATGACAGTGGGGGTGCAACAGCATTCAGCATTCTAGTTTACCAAAACACTTTATGACCATGAACCCTCCAGCTTTGCTCCTTAAACTATGAAAAACTATGAAGAATATGTTTGACTAAATAAATATGTTTTCAGCCTAGACTTAAAGACTGAGATTATGGCTGCTGCATTCTGGACTAACTGCAGTTTGTTTACGCACCTACTGGAACAACCAGACAACAAGGCATTACAATACTCCAACCTAGAGGTAACATAAGCATGAGCAAGTTTTTCTGCATCATGTAGTGACATCATATTTCTTATCTTAGCAATGTTTCTAAGATGATAGAAGGATATCCTGGTGATATTATATTCATGAGCTTCAAAAGAAAGACTGGAATCAATAATCACACCAAGGTCTTTAACAGCTGTACATGGTGTAACTGAAAGACCACTCAGAGTTAATGTGTAATCAGAAAGTTTACTTCTAGCTGCCTGTGGTCCTAATATTAAAACGTCTGTTTTATCAGAATTTACTGCCTAATGTCCCTCACACATTCCTCAACTTCATTAAATTGGTTTCTCTTATCTGGTTGAGCTGACACATATAACTGCAAATCATCAGCATAACAGTAAAAGTTGATACCATATTTAGGAATAATATTACCTAGAGGTAGGGTATTTAAAGGAAATAATAGCAGGTCTAAAACAGAACCTTGTGGAACACCAAACTTTACCTTACTGTGCATAGAATAGTCACCATTTACATCTACAAACTGATAGCGGTCACTCAAATAAGACCTGAAACAGGACAAGGCTGTTCCCTTAACTCCAACAACATTTTATAGCATATGAGGGAGAATAGCATGATCATTGGTTTCAAAAGCTGCACGTAAGTCAAGCAAAACAAGCAGGGAGACACGACCCTGATCAGAGGCCAGTAACAGGTCATTTACAACTTTAACCAGCACTGTCTCTGTGCTATGATGAGGCCCAAATTTTGACTGACTGTCTTCTCTACTGTGCCGAGACATTATTATTCTGCACTAACCATGTGCTAGATATGCTGGACTCCACTGCACTCTATACAAACATTCTTTTTATCCATATTATGTTTCTCACTGTCTAGTGTGTTACCTCTAAAACCTTTGTACCCATCACACCTGCAGTTATTGGAATTAGTTCTGTATCATATGTCAGGATTACACCCCAGTATCATATGCTTTGTGAACCCACATCTAAGTCTTACTCACTCACTGTCTAAGCCTACTACTAAGTCACATAGGTGTTGGAGTCTATCCCAGTGCTCCTTGGACTGAAGGCAGGGAAATACACCACACAGGTCTATAGTCAGTCACAGGGCAGACACACTAGCACACCAACAATAGCATCTAAAGGGAATGTAGTAAATGTAATACACTTACCCACTTACCAACCTGCGACCCGCCCCGCCGCCCCCCCACCCTCCCCCCCCCCCCCCCCCCCCCCCCAAAAAAAAAAAAAAAAAAAAAAAAAAAAATTATAAATGAGGGATCCTGGCTACATGGCTGGGGAATCAAACTTGGGCCCTTCTTGCTGTGCCAGTGCACCAATGCACCACCAAATGTGTGCCATCTGGGTCTCTTTCTATTTGTTATATTATGCATATAATGATATAATGTCTATATAATGCCTCTACTGAAGGCAGTGAGCTCCATCATAGTGCTTCAGCATCTGCCACTCCAACCAGTGTTCATGTTTTCTTATATAGTTGCAGCTTCTGTGAACTTTTAAATGCTGGCTCTTTAAGCATTCTTTAAGTATATGTCACACATTTTGGGATAGCCCATTTATTCACGTAGGTGACTATACCATGAAATCATTTCAATAGCATTTCATGAGGGGTTTGTCTGGGGAACCTCCAGTATCACTTCCAGAAATATAGTCTTCATATCAGCCTGAAGCACATCAACAGCTGCTGTTGATCTGCACTCCTGCAGTAGACTCTGCTCAGCAGAATGGTACAATGACAGGGTATATGTAATCTTTGCCAAGGTGGGCTTATTAATTTAGTTTAGAGAATGAGTTCCAGATGCCTGAGTACAATAAGGTATGTCTTCATATGCAAGAGAGCCGTACACTCCTCTAAGTTAGGCATATCACTCATAATTTAACATTTGAGAGAAAGAGAGAAAGGATAATGAATTAGTATTTAAATAGTCTGACTTCACATACTGGTTTTTAGAATTGTGCTATAGTGTACTGGGATATCTTTGCTTGGACTGGAGTGGGAAGAGATCTAAACAGGTAGTCTATAAGTGCAGAGCAATTATTATTTGCGTAATTCAAGAAACATACACAATAGAATGTAGTTTGGTTAACCACCCTATGATCAAAAGTTTGTGTTCAATAGTTTTCGAGCTTTCATTAGCTTGTTGTTTTGCAGATGCGCTTAATGGAAAAAAACGTAATGCACTAGTACAAAGAAATGGCTGCTAAAACAAGGACACTGTGTTCCTTATGTAAAGCTGTGGTTTTACAGTAACCTGAGCTCGTTATTTGTGTTTTATATCAGCCATTCAAAAATGTGAACCCTTTATGAAGTCCGCATTGACACCTTCATGCATTTTAAATCCTGTTGAAATACTGATCACTTCTTTAGAATGCCAGTTTAAAACTTTGACAGAAATAAACCTATATTCCATTGATTTGCTCACCTTTATAGATCATGGGGTGGCATACAAACGACTTCTTTTATCTCCATATTTATTAATTGCTCCTACTGGTTAAAAAAATTGGAACTGCACTAATAGATAGCCCTCTCTACGTTTTTATTGTACATGAAATTCATAATCAATGTCTGATGACAGGACAAGCACTTTCTTTTGAGCAAATCAGCTGAATAAACTTGATACCTGAATAATGGATAATGTTTATGCATCGGAAATGTGTATGCACACATGCCACAGTGGTCTTGTCTCTCACACAGAGGCACAGAAAAAGATTTCAATGTCAATGAGTGAAAACAGCCTAGACTAAGAAGAGTCTACATCATGATAGCCCTTGGATATCATAGATGTTACAAGGGCTTCTCATGTCTGCAGAGTTGCCAGTTTTGCCTTATCAAAGTATTTTTATGTTGTATATGTTGTTTAAGTTATATGTTTTATATGTACATTGCATGCAATGTAAAAACATCGTTACAAATCCATTCTTTTTTTTGAGCAGAATGGTTCAGAAAATAACTGAATTAATTCTGTTGAGTTGATGAGATCTAAGGTAATGGTCTACATTAATGCTGATGGAATATCTGGTAAAATAGGTGAAAGATCTCTGCTCTACACTTCCCAGTACACAAACATGACATGGGTGTTGTTTTTCTCTTTGCAGGTCTACAGAAGGTAAGAACCTGTCTGCTTTTATACAGCCATCACTCAGAAATGTTTAATTAGTTCTGTGCAGCTATTTTCTTAGTACAATCTCTGTCTCTCACCTTGTCATTAAAAATGGCACCTCTTGAATTAACTTGGGAGTGAGTAAGCTACTGAAACAAGGAAGGCAAAGAAGGTGGTACCGAACCAGAAGAAAAATGATGACAGGTTATTTTTCACTGCGTTCCCTCCTGACAACATAGTGCTCTCCCCCACCTCCTCTGACACACATATGATTTAATCTGACCATCTCTGGGCGGCCCTTCATCTCCCATAACCAAAGGAAAGCCATTATTACACACTTTCTGAACAGCAGGGGGAGCAGAACCCAGCCAGGAAAAAGACCAGAGCAGCAGATTTACAGGACTCGACTGTGCGATTTCAGCATGTGTGCTTGTGTTTGCACTCGTGTGTAAGAGTGGCTCAGTGTGTATGCGTGTAACCCATTATTGTTGATGGCGCTTTTTATTCTTATTGAGGGTTATTGTTGGCATGCCAGGTGGGACACATTTCGAGGCATAAAAGAGAAGTGCACACTGAAGACTCATCTTCCAGTTCTTTCAGTGTTGATCCTAATGGCCCACACTTTTTGTGTGGCTCTCCTTCACTACTGTTCTTTCCTTTCAGCTTCGGAGGTGGGAAAAGAAAATTAAATGTTATGAAGGCATTGTGCTAATTACAAGAATGTATTAATTCAGCTGGGGATCAATAATATATAAAATATATAAAAAGCTGTGCATGTTTAAGAATCCTGATAGATCATACCTCATAAAAGTAACTACTATACATTTGTTATACACAACATATATGATGTAGACATCTAGCCTGATAAGCTCTACATAAGAATCATGTGATGTTTGATGCAACATGCAACCAATTGTTCAAATCATTTACAAACACCCCAACCCTTTGTGTGTGTCCAGAGTGATTTGCTGCCCTGTAGATCATTCAAGTATGAGAAGCCAGTTGAGAATTCACTACACCATGTATCTGAGCGGCGTTCAATACTTGCAATACTAAATAAAACATCTAGAAATACATTTCAGTTTCATACAGACAGCTCCAGGATTACTGGTGTCCTTGTTGAAGATGTCTAGACAAGGCTCTGAAAAAGATTTTGTTAATAAGATTCTGTATAATCCCACATTTCAAACATGAGAGAAATTTAACATTTATTACATTCGGCAGACATACTTATCCGGTGTGACCAACAGAAGTGATTTGTAGTCTTCATCAAAATCACATCCTCTACAAATCGATTGGGTTCAGTTAGAAACGCTGTTAGAGTGAGTACAATGAGTTCATACAGCAATGAAAATATCAGAGATTTGTTTTAGTTTTATTTTTTTAGTGGTTATTTAAGTGCTTGGGAACTTTTTCCGTGTAAAAACTAAAATCTTTGTTTGAACATTGTTAGTGACTCAGCTTGAGAAAGTTCATCTTGCATAAAGGCTTTTCCCCAGGTGAACATTACTGATATTGCTGACTGTTATACTAATAAACGGTTATTTTAAAAATCCTTTTAGATGTTTCACTTGTTTATGTTTCACAGCTGAGGTGGATGGTGGTTGTAAAAGAAGGGGAGAAAAGAAATTAAGTTTAGTGAATTGGGCAGGGGTGAAATGAGTATGTGTGCGTGTGTGTGTGTGTGTGGGGGGGGGGGGTATGCAAACATTAAAAAATTCAGATAAATTTAAAAGCAGCAGTAATGACCTTTGGTCTAGAACAGGCAAAAATATACAAATGTTAAATGTACAAAAGCCACTGTGGGTAACAAGCATTTATACAGGCCAGACCTCTGTACTGTAATGATTCTACTTTCAGTCCTCCAGATGCGGAATGTCACACCACTTTTTGTGTTCTACCAACATTGTAATGGATCAAAAATAGCAACAAAGTTGGGGGTGGAGTTTGGACCGATTTTAACGGTCCATTGTTCATTTCTTGTGGACATTATAACTTGCAGAAGTCCAAGCAGGTCCCTAAACATGTGGTAGACCATGTCATAAAAAAATGACCAAAAAAAAATATAACGGTGTTGTTATTTCCTTTTGTAATGTGTTTATAAAGAAGCTGTAAACACCTGCAGTCACCTGCACGCAGCACAGACACCCATGACCATGTATGATTAACAGTAAATTAAAAATAATAACAATGATAATAACAACAACAACAATAATAATATTAATAATAATATTAATAATAATAATAATAATAACGAATGAGTAATATTGATGATAATACTTACAACAATAACAATAATACTAGCATTATTATTATTATTATTATTATTATTATTACTAGCATTGTTGACAATAATAATAATAATAAATAATATGATTAATATTGATGATAATAATAACAACAATAACAATAATACTAGCATTATTATTATTATTATTATTATTATTATTATTATTATTAGCATTAGCATTGTTGACAATAATAATAATAACAAGCTTGCAGAAAAATAAGCCACATTTCCCCACACGCACGTTCACCACTGACGTCACTCGCTACCACTTTATTATGCACTATGCAGTTGAATAATTAAACAACAACTGCAACAAAAAAAACAACAAAAAAATGCATTTTGCAAATGGCATAAAAAATACCAGTGAGTGTTAAAAAATTACCTGTAAGTCAATACTTACACATACAGATTTCAGGTCCAGATATCATACACAAAAGGAGGCCAGAATAAGAGCCTTGTGGGACTGTTAGGTGTTAAATAGCTTGCTAAAAAGGTTAGATATGAACAGTAACACTTGGACCCAAGTGGCTGTCTGCTCTCTACCATTAACCCCTGATATCAGATTTAAAGTGACAACTGTCTGTTTGCAGACAAAACTACTCATCCTTCAAATAACAGATTCTACAGGATTTTGTAAACCATATAAAGTTCCTAAGGTACATTTCCAGTGGTATTTTGTTTCAGTCCTGATTAAACTTCACCTGTTTGTAATGGCCTTGAGAAAATTTTGTCTCTGTTCCCTTAAGAGTCAAGTGGGTTCTATATCACTAAATGCAATATTTATGCTCTTTGAGTGTTTAACGGCTATTTTCTCACTCAGCTTGAGTGCACCATAACTCTTGCACAAAGCAGGAGTGAATATGTAAATCAGATTTTATATTATGCACAGTTTCTAGATAAAAACTATCTGTGTGGTAAATGTGCTCTAATAGAACAATAATTCCTCCATGTGTAGAAACCTATTATTTAGTTTAAAAAAATCACAATTTCAAAATGTCAGTCCTAGAGGACTGTAGCTACATACACAGCTCTCATTTAACTTGTAGTCATTCACCTGATGAAGGCAATTAGGCATGTTAAGCCTAATGAATGCACCTCTGAGTATCGCTGGGCCCAGTTTGCTATTAAACACGCTTCTGGCAGGATCACAATAATTCAATTCTATATTAATGCATCTGATTTTAAAATGAGAATCAGAAATGCTGTGCTGCTCACACTCATGACATTTATCATACCCATGTAACAACATCTGTGCGTGCTATATGAGCATTCACGATGAAGCTCACACATGTTCCACCTGGAGAAACACGACTGACAACCAGATCCTATATTCTTATGAAAACAAATGCAATGCCCTGCATCACTGTAACATACACCCTCTTGTGGCTTATTGCTTTATTGTTTCATTGTCTCACATCACAATCTGCCATTACATATACCCACTGACAGGTGAAGTGATAACATTGATTATCTCATTACAGTGGCACCACTCAAAGGGCGCCATACTGAACAGTTGTCAAAAAAAGAAGCAATGTTGTCAAGAACCAAAAATGTGATGGCTAGCTGACTGGATCAGAGTGTCGAGTATTCCCGGCAGTGGTTAGTAGCTACCAATCGAGGTCTAAGATGGACTACTGATAAACTTGCAAAAAGTCATGAGCCAAGCTTACTGATGTGCATAGAAAACTAAGGTTAGCCCATTTAGGCTGAACCCACAGAAGAGCTTCTGTAGCACAAATTCCTGACTGGCTATGAAAGAGAGGCGTCAGAACACAGTGCACCACAGCTTGCTATATATGAGGGTGTGTAGTCGCAGACCAGACAGAGTGCCCATGCTGACCCCTGTCCACCACTGAAAGCATCTGCAGTAAGCATCAGAACTGGACCATGAAGCAATAAAAAAAGGTGGCCTGGTCTGGTGAATCATGTTTCCGTTTACATCACATGGACAGCTGGGTGTCTGTGTCTCTTACTTGGGGAAGAGACAACACCAGAATGCTCTATGAGAAGAAGGAAAGCTGGTAGAGGCAGGGTGACATGCTGGACAATGTTCTGCTGGGAAATCTTGGGTGCTGGAATTAATGTGGATGTTCCTTTGACCACCTACCTAAATATTGCTGCAGACCAAGTGCACACCTTTATGGCAATGCTATTCCCTAATTGCAGTGGCCTTTTTCACCAGGGTAATGAGCCCTGACATGCTGCAAAATATTGCGGGAATGGGTTGAGGAACAGGGTTCAATGTGTTGACTTGGCCTCAAATTCCTCAGGTCTCTCAACCTGATCGAGCATCAATGACAAAAATTCTGATCTGCTGCTAACATCTTGGTGCCAGATACCATGGCACACCTTTAGAGGTCTTGTGGAGTCCTTGCCTCACTGGATTAGAGATGTTTGGTGGGGGCCTTAAACAATATTAGGGAGGTTGTTTAATGTTTTTTGAATGCACAATCAGTGGTTATAAGTTTAGTAGTTTAAACAACAAACTTACATCTGATTAGATTGCTTGAACCCAGCAGAGCTTTATAGACTAGAAACAACAGGAATGCTGTAATGGTGCTGCATATCTGTCTGTATGTATGTATGTGTCAATGTCAAGCTATGGATAGACATTCAATTTTAGACCTTCTATCTAATGTCACAACCAGCCATCAGTTTTTAATAATTTTTAAATTAAACTATAAAGAAATTTAATAATTTAAATATGACATATAATATACAGAATTTTGCCACATAGTGCTGTTCAAGAGGTTAGTTGTCAATATGTATATTAAAGAAAGTTCATTGTGACTAATACTTTCAGCCTCAGTCCTGACCTTTAAGCTGTCAGTGTCACATAGCAAGTCAAGCGAAGTGATCCAGCCCTGTTAAATCACATTACCAAAATGCATACAGAATGAAAAGTCTGTTTGGCATGAGCCGCCAACAGGCCGCCAATAATAGTCAAGTCTAATGCAATTTGCTCAATTGCATTTTCAGGGCTTTACAATGTTGATTGAATTACGTTCAGCAAAGGAATGGACACAGTTTACTACTAATCTAATTAATTGTTGTCATCACCTTAAACTGATATTAATAAAAAAAAAGGAAACATTTAAATATTAACTCCATCACTGTAATATAATTAATATCACATCGTCATTCCTGGGAGGTGGAGAATGTTGTTGTCCGTATAGACACAGTAAAAGAACCTAGAGGTTAGAAGAGTTTGTTCATTACACAGTGGGGAAAAGTCTCTGGAGACCTAGACATGTTGTTATAGTGACACTCTATTTACAGTGTGCTAAATGTTTTAAATAAGTATGCTAATTACTTTGGTTGTTAACTTCTCATTTTGAGGATTCGAGTGCTTGTTTGCTAATGGCTGTTTAATGACCTTAAGTTATTGGTTTGTCTACAGCTACAGGGATAGACGTTTCTCCCACAGTAAAGGAGTGAATGTCATTATAACATTTCAAGGTTTTTCCTTTGAAATTGTTTCCACTGTCTGTATAGCTGATGTAACGTGTGAATGTGTCAAGGAGTTTCCGTACTTTGCTTCCACCCCCCCCCCAACCCCCACCAACACCCACACACATACACACACAATCGTATTGTCTTTCCTCTAAGGTGTAGCAACTAAATAGGAATTCTCTTAATCCTTATACCTAATCCTAAATCATTTTCTTCAGGGGTTCCTGTCAAATGTCCCTATGAGGATAACTTTAAATCGTGTCAACATGGGAATGCATGGTCCCCACAGAGAAGTGAATACATAGACGCTATTCTTTTAATTACAACTTGGGCAGATGGATGCACCTCAGGTAGCAGTGGGATGCAGTGAGACCTGGAGGATGCGGTGCATGGCAGGATCGGTCCTCACAGGAAAGCTGTCACCATGCGATATCCGTCCTGACGCTCCAATAGCCAGGCTTACACTGCTCGTCTACTGTGACGACGGACTCTCCTTTTTCTTTCGTCTTTCTTTCTGTGTAAAAAAAAATAATAGCTGAGCCGTCTTTGGCAGTACGGCTAGCTATGATGTAATACTTGATCAAAGAGTCTTTAAAGCCTGTTTTTGTCGGATGGCATTAGATCACTGACTGTCTGTGCGGTGTTATTTAAGAGTCTGTAAAGTCAACAGCCACCTGATATTTTTAGCACATCACTTTTGTCCAGCCACTTTATCCCTACCTACTGGAAAACGACTTTGTTTTACCTGAATCTAATAAAGGACGGCTGTGTCTACTGACAATAAAGTGTTTTATTTGTTTTGGCTTTTAAAGAAAATAACCTCTCAGGACAAGTGCACACATTCCCTGTGCTTCTGTTTGCACAAGGACAAATAAGTGTAAGACTCTGTGATGTCTTTAGTCACCATACTCACTACCGAGACTTAAATGTAAGTAGAATGGTCAGCCTCATATCCTTTTCCAGTTTTCTGGTTTGTTTTTGCATTCAATATCAATGACACACTGGAGAGTGTCCCTGTTTTAATTCCTCATTTGATGGGATCTGTCTGTACACTCAGGGGGTTCAGAAAGCATTACAACTGGTCAGCTCTGAGTGATGTGATGTGGTATGTGAAGCACTCCTCAGACTCTCAACAAGACCAGTGTCTTCCAGGGTCTTCTAATTACCTCCTCAGCTTATATATTCTCCTACATGCTTTGTTGTTGCATCCGCTGTTTTTTTCAAATGTCAAGACAGTCCATTGTTCTGTTTAACTTGCCATGTCTTCCTTTCCCCTGAAACCCGCTCAGTGATCTCATTTATTAAATGTCATGTACGGGAGTGTGCGCTGGCGCAGAACGCACGTTGTCAGCTGGTGAAGCAAAAGCGCGCGGGCTTTCTTTCCTTTCGTTCCGCGGCCAAAACGCGTTTAAGGTACGAGTCTGAAACGCCAGAGTGAATCCGTCATCTTGCAAACAAAACTGCATGCACAGTGTACACAATAGGTCGCGCTATAACGCTCTAGCCATACGCCAGCTCTGATTCCGTGCGGTTTGTACAGGTACTACAGGTGTGCCCTGCAATACCGCGCGCGCAGGCATGTTTGCGAGTCTGTGCGTAACATTTGTGTCCCTTGCATGCGCGTGAACTTTAACCTGTATCGTAATTGATTTTTTGAATTCATTTCCTGTCATGCAAGTGTCCACTTGAACCATTAAAAAAGGCGTGCAGTCAATGAAGACTGCATGATTTGCTTCCATAATGCATTAAAACGCACTACACAAAGACAAACGACTTCTTGCTCGCGCGTCATGGCCCCCGCTTTTTAAAACGACCTCAGCATCCAGTCGATTTCCTGTCTCCGGGATCACAAGCACCCCGCGTGCCCACCTGTACGATCCACAAAGACGGCGGTGATTTGCTGGACGTCACGCGCTGTAGAGGCGGTCCAAGGCGCGGCGATTGGCAGCCCAAAGACGCGCTCGTGGGGGACGGTGGGGGAGCACGCGCGCGGAGGGGGCGGGGGCGAGGGCGCGTGCTCACCAGCAGCCTTTGTGTATCACTTCCAATATCTCACGCGTCAATAATTGAGCGCGCGAGCAGACGGAGCCCCGCGCTATGTGCTCAGCCGCGCGCCGACTAGACGAGGGCCTCGCTGCGTTCATCACCGACTCGAGACGAGCTCACGGGGAAAATACACAGGAGAAGAGGATCTAGAAACAGAAAAGTCCCACATTAAGCGCCAAGTGTCGGAGAAAACAAAGTCACTCAAATAAAATAAGCCACTTGATTTTGGACATCCATACCTGGAGAGCGCGTGGTTTTCAGTGCGGGAAGGGGGAAAGGGGCTGGAGACTGCTTGTGAACGAGTTGAAGCAGGAGAGGCTGACAGAAGTGCTGAGGAGAACCGCAGGCTGAACTTACAGTAATATGCTGGTGTTTGTGCTGTGCGCGCTGGCGTTAGGGTGCCTCGCGAGCGCGCAGAACGAGACGGAGCCCATCGTGCTGGAGGGAAAATGTCTGGTTGTGTGCGACTCGAACCCAACTTCTGACCCCACCGGCACGGCGCTCGGGATTTCGGTGCGCTCTGGAAGCGCCAAAGTCGCCTTCTCGGCTGTGAGGAACACCAACCACGAGCCGTCAGAGATGAGCAACCGGACAATGGTCATCTATTTTGATCAGGTAACTTTCTTGCATGTGAATGGCAAAAGAGCTCGTGCTGAAATATCGCTTTTTACGCTTGGTGCTGATGAGACGATGCTGTGATGACGGGACTATTATTAACTATTTATTATTAAGTACCGAAGATGCAAATAGGTTTTTGATCAAAAACGTGTGCGGTTTGATGTGAAAATGCTGTTTTGCTTTGCATAACGTTCACATTTAGTTGTATTAACCCGAACTTGAACAGTCTGTATTAGTGTATGTGTGTATGACTGTAGTCAAGACTCTTTACTCTCTGCGCTGCGTTTTCTCCTCCAGGTTCTCGTCAACGTCGGCAGAAGTTTCGACGAAGAGAGGAGTAATTTCTTCGCCCCACGAAAAGGGATTTACAGTTTTAATTTCCACGTAGTGAAGGTTTATAACCGGCAAACTATCCAGGTCAGTGCTTTTTCTCTGCGCGCATCTGTGGCATCTGTGTGTGTGTGTGTGTGTGTGTGTGTGTGTAGTTGTGACTGATCGTGAAGGAAAGGTTCATGCAATTTTATACTATTGCAAAACTAATCTAAAGGGAAATAAGTATCAGTGTTCGTTATATAACTATTCAGATGGACTGTTCCAACATCAACAGCCGCCTGTTATAATAATCATGGCTTTAACCATATTAAACAAACCATTGCGCACGTGAATTAATGACATCTTCTCCATGTGTATAGTGTCTGTGTGTCCCATGTGGAGTCATTAAGGATTTGTCAAGATCAGGACCGAAATATCAAGACCGTGTAGTGTAGTGACATTAAATTACTTGTTATTATTATTATTATTATTATTATTATTATTATTATTATTATTATTATTATATAAGAACAGAAATGAGAAATTTCAGTTAAATCCAAGCTTTTAATTAAATCAGTCTGCTGTTATTCAATATCATGACTAATTTAACTTATCCTGATATTTTATAGTCTCTTTGCATTACTGAGATCTGAAAATAGCTCAAGGACAAACAAACAAACAAAAAAACGCACATAACGCGAACAAGGGTCAAATTACACCTTTGGTGAAGCGAGAGAAAAACAAACATTTCACCCACTGCGTCTCACAGATAGTGCACAGTAGAAATAATAATAAGCTGTCAATTTGTGCTTATATGATTAATGATATGAGTATATGATTATATGATATCTTCATGCATTTTCATACTATTTCATAATATAAATGTATTTGTTCACAATGCATCTGTTTGGAGATTTTGAGATCGTTAGTTGTCTGGTCTTACTGTTTTATTTTACCAGTGACACTGTAAAAACTATAAAATACAGGCCTAATAACTACATATAAATCCAGAACATTGTACTCATGGTGAGCTATATTATATATTTGGGATTTACCTTTATTTATCCTTGGTTGAATGATTCAATTATCAATATATA
>JAOVVF010000036.1:23814892-23827645 GCA_028565595.1 Duopalatinus emarginatus | reverse complement strand
GTGGCTTTGACGTGCTCGCTCCGCTGCTTGCCTACAGCTCTGGACAGCCAAAACTTTTTTTTTATTTTATTATTAACATCACAATACACCTACAGAGGCTTTTGCCTTTTCCCTCATACATCTCCTTATTTAACTTTTCATCTGCTATAAGGAATGTCTATCATTAGACATTTAAGAAATGTCTAGCATAAATCTCAATTCTCAAAACCATTCAGCCTCATTAATGCACATTGGCAATTTCTAAAACTTAATCCTCGCCTGCATTCTTTTCTTGTGTATTCTCTCTCCACACTATATCTCCATTGGCAATCTGAGTTCAAACATAAATCTCTAATGCTGTTCCCTTCAGTCCTACCACGGACTTTCGCTCTTTTTGGCTCTTCTCCTCAAAACAGGAGGACGCATTTCAGTCTGTTATGCCTGGAGAGTATCTGAACTCCTCAAAGACAGAGACTCTTACTGTATACTGGATATATACAGATATATAAAATCCTTCAAATTTCTATATAATATACTCTGTGACTATCTGAATCTGATTAATCTGTATTTCTGTATTTCAGTGTTAATAATAGTGGTGTGTGTGTGTGTGTGTGTGTGAGTATGTGTGTGTGAGTATGTATGAGTGTGGGTGTGTGTGTGTCATAAATGCTGCAGCCAAGCTACCGATGCTTCTTGTTTTCGTTTCAGAAATGTGGCTACATTTAAGCTATATCAGAAGTACTATAAAGTAATTTTATTATTATTGACTGTAAGATATGTGTGAATATTAAGAATCCCTACCTTTTGCTCATCAATCAATTGATTTAATGATTGTTTTTTTTATTTGCTTTAATCCAATAAAAATTAAATGGTCATTTTTATTTTTCCTAATCTGATTCTCAGTCTCAGAATATGATTCAGTTGTTTCTCTGAACGCTTAATGAGATCGTTACTCACACCAAGATGTATGTGTGCGTGTGTGTGTGTGTGTGTGTGTGCGTGTGTGCGTGTGTGTGTTCCCATGTGTACAGTCAAATAAGACAGTGACACTCTGTTGCTCTTTGTTAGGGGTGGCTTTCTCTATTCCCAGTGATTCAAAGTTTCTCCGGTTGGTCTCTCTCTCTCTCTGTCTCTCTCTCTCTCTCTCTCTCTCTCTCTCTCTCTCTCTGTCTGCCTTTCTCTGTCGAGCAGGTGATAGTTTTACTTCTCTCTCTTTGTCTCTCTCTCTCTCTGCTGTGCTCAAGACATTAATGAGCTCCTGGGGGGAAATTTCTGCTTGTATAATAACTGTTTACCCAAAAAAATCAGCTTGTGTTAATCTATTCGTCTGTCTTCTTTTCTTCTAGTCTTTCTTTCTGTTGTCTCCGATTACCCCTATTTTTCACTGTCAGTTTCAGCATTTCAGTCCTTGAGGCAGCTTTAAAAATAATAAATTCTTGTGAGAATGCTAAAAATTTATCCTAATTCTGAATCCCATGGTTGCATTACTGTGATATTTTAGAAACGGAGCTCACTCATCACTGCTCTGACTATTGTAGTTTCTAATGGTCCCCTCTGTTTGGTCAGTCATGCAACTAAAGATGTCACTGTGCCATGGAGAACAATGGCAATGCACTTAATAAGAGTTTAAGAAGTTAAGCAGCATGGAAAGGAATGGTTGAGAAATCACATCTGGTTGGAGAAGTGCTGATATATTGAAGTTTTACAATGATCCGGGCTGTCAGCGCTTTGCTGGACACAGACATATCCCTGCAGTTATGCAGAGTGTTAGTGTCATACACTGGAAGAAGGGCGGTATCAGATCTACTCTGTCTATATTGGCTTGGCTCTGGGTGGTGCTCTCCTACTGAGAGGCCCTCATTAGGACCCAGCCATTCATCTGAGGAACAAATCAGATCAGGAGTCGATGGGGCGGCAAGACATAAAAACAGAGAGAGACGGCAACAGAGGAGAACGTGCTTTCAGTTTCTTTTCAGCTCTCTGACAGGGCTGATGGAGCATTAGGACAGATAATTGCACTGTATGAGTCTGATATGCTCCAGATACACTGATGTACTGCTTTCTTTTAGCATCAACCTGGATGTCTTACATGCGTAGTGTATTTAAATTCAATGCTAGAAATGGTTTACATTTATATACAGGTATATTGTGTTAGCACAAGTAGCCTAAAGGTCACAGGAGATACACGGCAAATAATGTGCATTTTGGCATGTACCAGGTGTCTCTTTTGGGCGTGAGCCCAGGCTGTTGACTGCAATCTGACATGAAATCAGTCTCTTCAGCTCAGCCAGCGACCTTGGCAAGCTTTTGGTGCAGTGGAGGTGAGAGAGGGGCCCCTAAAGTAATGGTGTAAAAACAGCCATATGGCATCACTCCTGGAAGCAGGATCTGATTTAGGATTGATAGAGGTAGAGAGAGAGAAAGAGAGAGAGAGAGGAGTGAGAGAGAGAGCATATGTAGAGATCTACTTAACATTTCATTCTCTAAAAAGACTAGTTGTTTTTCAGGTTATGCTTTATACCTGTTGGTATGTGTTAGTCATATTTGATTTGGTTCATGTCTAAAAGTACTAGTCAGTTAAAGTCTATGCACCAGGAAATGTAAATTCTCTTTTTAAAGAGTTGTCCTTATATAAAGGAAAGTTTCGGTTAAGCTGACCACTTAAAGCTTCTTCAGCTCAAACACTGAGCAATTACAGGCCAATGTAACAGTAACTATTTCTGAAAAAAAAATATTAAAAGAAGGGAACCCGCAAAAGAGTCTGACAATTACAAAGAAAGGTGGTTCAACGCTGCATATTTGATTTTAATTGCCGTATGAGGAACTATATTAAGGATGCTTGCTCTACATGCGACAGAGCGAGAGAGAAGTAATTATAGCATACCTGAAATTCAATTACTCACCCACTGGATTGAATTATTCTGTTGCAAGAGTGATCAGAAGTGTATGATTTCTGATGCATCCTTTTAGCTGCATCCAGAACAACCTATACTTCTAAATGAAACACTTTACCAAAATAGTACTTCAGAGTGGGACATCCAAAACTATTATTCATCAACAGCGGACAAAAAGTATGCTGTACTACTTATTCTGTAAAACCGACTGTGTGATATGTTAAAGCCAGAGTGAACTGGTAGTGCTGGTAGTCAGCTTTGAGATGTTTGCAGATGTGATTGAAGCAGTTTTCAGCAGAACATGACTGCAGAATACTCTGTACTCAGAATACTCTGTATCAATATAAATAGATGAGAATGTATACAGGTATAACATTTACTGAGAGGTGATCAATTAAATGGGGAAAATTGTGTTATATGGCTTATGGCATATTTAATAATAGTTTGGGGCACACTTATCCACTTTAAAAAGTAAAAAAAAACAACACAAAGTTATTCTGATTTTCATTTCCATTCTGATGGGAGTGGTCTTTTTATAAGGATGACTCCACTCTGTCCACAAGGTAGAAGTGCATGTTAATGGTTTGACGAGTATAAAAATCATGTTATGTCCTTTACAATCACTAGATATCAACCCAAACTGAACGCCTTTAAGAGCTTGGCCCCAGATTTCCAACATTATAATAACACCACATGGGAATATTTCATGGGGAGAAATTATTCATCTCTCAAGTTCAGCTCCAGAAACTTGAAGAATTTGTGCCAAGATGACCTGATGCTAATCTGGACTGATGCTAAACTCACCATGACCCAACACCCTGACACTGCTGGTTTTTATATGTTAGCAAAATGTACATATAATACTTTATTTCAAAGGCAGTATAAAAAGGGGGAAATTTTAAAGATCTTGGTAGGACCTTACAACAATGTGTTACCTTAGAAGATAATCCATGTTGGATCTCTTAAAAAAAAAACAACTATATGTTAACTGTCCAAAAAACTTTAAGGAATCTGTTTATAAAAGCATAAGCGTAATCCATACATGTGTTGCATCTTGATAAACTACTAATATCTAACTCTTGTACAGGATCTAGCTCATGACTGCCACCAAAAGATTCTCAATAGTCTCATAAAGCGTTTAAACTATTTAAAATCTTTGGATTTTAACCAATGGCTTCACAGTGGTGCATCAGATAGCATTGCTGCCTCACAGCACCAGGGTAGTTGGATCCTTAGCTCAGGTTCCTGTCTGTGAGCAATTCTGCATGTTCCTTTATACGCACACATTTTCACCAGCGTCTCCAGTTTCCTCCCACCTCCCAAAATAGGTTGGAAGGTAAATTGGCTATGATAAATTGCCCCTAGGTATGAATGAGTTTGTGAATGTGTATGTTTATCATACCCTGCAACAGACTGGTATACCATATGGGTTTATTCAGACCTTAAACCCAGTGTTCTCAGGATAGGCTTTGGATTCACCAAATGATGAATGAATGAGTGACTTCATATGTTAACAAGAGAATTCTCTGACACACCTTTTGGTAGTATTATTACTCAACGCCAGCTAAGCTGTCACACTGACACTGCGGTTCCTGCTGTGTCACACACAAAAAAGTCATTTTTATTGGTTTGTGTAGAGAGTCTCTCTATAGGAGTCCATCAATTATTCCTGGGGGAAATAAGATGGTGAGTCAAATGTTTACCATTTTCCAAAATGTCTGAGCTCAACATTGTAAGGCAGGGGGAAAAAAAGCTAAGGGATCAATGCTGTTTCATTACATCATTATGAAGCCAAAGGCCACCCCTTGTCACTATGTCCAATCGTCTTTGCACTATTCAGGTCCAGAGTGATATTATCTTACCAGACGTCCTGCAGAAATTAAACATATCCACATTTACAGTGAGACATTCACCTGACGAAACTTGACACTTTCATAAAATAATACCATGTGTGCTTATAAAATGATTCATATTTTTCCTGTGTGAGATGCAACATTATGAGCGAATTGCACTGATAAATGGGATGTGTTTGAAAGTGGAGTCCCGCATTACCCCAATGGATTAAATCATTCTGCAAATTAAACTACACCACGTAAACAAGGCTGTCTTACTAAGAGTGCAGCTGAAAACGAGAGCAACTTCAATCATGTTGATAATGTATTTATGCATGCTTCATTAAGCTACACCAAGTTTGAGCCTTTTTGCAGTCACATATCAGGTTAACACATTATTATTATTATTATTATTATTATTATTATTATTATTATTATTATATAAAAATGCAGTCCATCGTTATTTCTCACTAGTCATATTTAGGAGTGCTAGCAAATTGGTCTTCAGTTATTCTAGCATTTCAGTCTACAGACAGCGCTCAGTCTGCTCCTAATATCCAAGTAATGTTATGAGCTGTTGCTCAAACTTCAAAAAGAGTGCAAGGTCTCAGAGCCAGAGTCCATTTTTTTGCCTCAGCAATGCAGCAATTTATGTGCAGAAGCGTGCGTGCGTGTGTGTATGTGTGTGTGTGTGGATCTGTTTGTACATACTTGTATACACATTATGTGCACTCAAGCAAGCAGGAATTGCCTTAGTGGCTTAGTAATTGGGAACAATTACCTGGTTTTGACAGGAGCAAAAACAGAGAGCATTAGGATATTACTTTTATTACCCAGTCATTCCAGCAAGAGCTCTTTAGCAGCCATTAAACTGTCACAAGTCTCAAATTTGTCATTGCTATAAAGGCGTGCAATCCTATAAGTCATCAAATATAGATGACGGTAAATAGAGGCAGGACGGGTGGCGAGAGGAGAATAATTATATTAGAGATGACTGCATAAGTATTCTATGAATTGTATGAGTTATGGTTGCATAAGTATCTCTGATTATATTTGAAATGGCATTAGTGGGATGGGGTGAGTGGAGGAAAGAGTATAGATATGAAATGGATATTTAACGTTTACTTGGCTTCACACATTTTTATATTGTCTCAATAAAATGCAATATTAACCTTATTTTCTCATCATTTTCACTAGATTTATGTAATCTCGAAAATGCAGTTGGTACAAGAAATCTGTTGCATTATTTTACTTTACATTATTTATGATTGGAGTCATTCTTGGGGGATATAATGCTTTCCTCAATCAAGGCCTGATCATAATTAGCATTCTTGTTCAGCATGCTTAAAAACACAGAATGCACTTCATTATCCTAATGTCATTATCCTATGATTGTCCTCATACAGTACATTACAGGACAATTTGGCATCAAAGCCATCTGTCTATACAGAACATCTGATTTCCAGGTTAGGCAATCTGTATGTATGCAAAACTTTTATGCTCCAAGATGACCTTGAGGCAGTGACTTGTGCAATCTTTTGCAATACACACACATGATCCCATACCTGCCTTGCTCCCTGTCACCTCCACAACCTGTGCACACACACTGCACAAAGCGCAGCCATTGAAGATGATAAAGACTTTCCATCTGACATTTAGTAACCTTTTCTACAGAGAAGATGGAGAAATGGAGATGTAAAAGGAGGATGAGAGCAGGAGGAGGGAGAGCTAGCACGTGACATTCTGCTTTGTCTCTCATCGCCACATGTCTCCTTGAGCCCACCCTAGCTTGCATAGCTCTTTCTGTAGTGAGTTATATTATGTGGTGGTATTGCTCAAGGTGAAAGACACTTATTAGTATTGTGTAGGCCATGTGTGTGAGTATGTGTGTGTGTGTGTGTGTGTGTGTGTGTGTGCGTACCAGAGAAAGGTGTATGTGTTATTGGGGATGCTTTTCCCAAACTGTTTTCTTTAACCAGCAGTTAACATAATATACTTTTTGGATCATTTAAAATATTTTAATAAAATGAATAGGAATAATAATCCATTTTCCTGTTACACGATTTTCCTTTATTTATCTAAACAAAGAGCAAGTCTTCAAGGACATCACCCCTTAAACTCAAAATAAAAAAAGAGAGAAAAGAATAACATTAAAACTAAACAGAATGTAGGGTCAACTCCATAATTATTGTCACCCTTAATGAAAACATACCAAAAAGTCATAATAATAAAACAGGCAATGATTGAATTTGAACACAAATATATTGGGACAGATTTTTGTGGTATCTGGGATCAAAACATTAGCAAAAGATCCTTCTGTGGCTCTGAAATGGGCTAGCCGTCCTGCCCCCAAGCATATCACTGGGCCTCCATGACCCTGTTACTGGTGCATCAGTGGTCCTTCTTTGGACCACTTTTGGTAGGTACTAACCACTGCATACCCAACAAGACCTGCTGTATTAGAGATAATCTGACTCTGTCATCTAGCAATCACAATTTGGCCCTTGTCTAGGTCACTCTTGCCCATAGCAATATACGCACATAATGTTGCATGCCATTTAGAAAAGAAATTTAATATATAATGACTAAAAACTCAAAATTGAGAATAATGAATAAAAGTCTAAATATATATGGAATGAGCCAAGTATATTGAAATTCCCAAAAAGAAGAGATGTTGTTATTCAGTATTTAGCTTCACACAAAATGTGTTGATGATATGAGATTTTATTCCAAATTCTTAGGTTTTATTTTATATATTTACTCACATTAATAAACCTGGGGTACTCATGACCCTGTCACTGGTTCACTGGTTGTCCTTCCTTGGACCACTTTTGGAAAGTACTAACCACTGTATATTGGGACAGCCCACAAGACCTGCTGTTTTGGACCTGATCTGACCTAATCATCTAGCCATTACAGTTTAGCCCTTGTCAAAGTCCTTATGCTTGTTCATTTTTTTTCTACTTCCAACACATCAACTATTCACTTGCTGCCTAATATATCCCATCCTGTTCCAGGTGCCAATATAAAGAGATAATCAATCAAATTATGATCAGTCAATTGAATTTGTTTGCCCCAATTTGTTAATTAGCCAAATCATAGCCATAGCTTATTGTTTTCTATCACACAGTAGCTTCCAGCCATAAAAGCTACCATGTAATTCCTCTGAGACGTGAAACCAGCCACTGCATCTTTTCGATTTGTTGCTCATGGTAACACACAGGACAGCTGTACACCTTGAGAGACAAATGGCAATTTCCCACGAGCAATCAGCTCACAGGTGCCCATGATTGGCTACTATTAGTCTGATTGACATGGAGCAGAGTAATAATCATTATTTCTATTATATAATGTCATAAAGTTTTCTGTAATTTGAATTCAATACTTGGTTAACTTACTGAACAAATGCGCTCATTAGCAAGCTATTAGATGTGTGTAAAACCCCAAGAAGGACATCAATTTGGTTAAATTAGTTTATCGAATGAATTAAAGGTTTTTGCTTGTGTGCTTACACAATGTTGTGAAATTCAGAGGTATCCGGTAAATGTTTCCTGGGTATTCAGTGGCTTGGTTTAATAACTACAATGTTTTTTATAACTAAATCACTGAAACAGAAAATAGGTGGCTTCACTGTTCCTCTTATCATGCCCAAAATATTCTCATCTGGGATAGCTCACACTAGACTGAGCTTTATTTAAAAAAAAAAAAAAAAAGCCACATTCTTATCCAGTGTTGGGAAATAAAGGTAGTAATGGTGGTGGTGTGTGTATGTGCATGTGTATGTGTGTTTGTGAGGGGGTGGGGGGATCGTACACTAGGGGGTTCTCAGCACTCAAGATGTGGAGATATGGAACGAGGCATTAATTGAGCTGCCTGCAGAGGGAAATGTCGTAGGGAAGAACTCATTAAAAATTATTATTAAAGCAACAAGCTGCGCTCATGCATGGCCAAAAACATTTGGAGAGAGAGACAAAACAGCCTGCTCTGTTCTGCCACAAGGACACGCATGCACTAAACACAGTTAAACAGAAAAAGTCACACTTTGTACAGTGCTTCACCCCAAACATACAAGCACTTTGGTTTTATATTAACTTAGTGTTTTGTTTTAATCAAAGCAATCTAATTATGTCTAAAAATAGGGAGAAATGACCATCACCATTAAAGTTGTGGTTTATAATTAAGAAAACTTTCCAGAGTTTGGCTAGTAGGGAATCAGCAGGCCAGTTAAAGAGCAGATAAAAAATGACTCACTGCATCATCTAGAAGAGTTTTAAATCTGTTCCGATTACAGTAGTACTAATTAGAAAGCGAATACCTGTAAAAATATATGCAATAAATAGAACAATCAGGTTTACAAATGACAAAGCAATGGCCCACAAATACCTAATCATTATCTATATTTAGTGTTTCATAAGATAATATAGATAAAGTTATGTTTCATTATCATCTTTCATTATGTATGATTTTCTTTAAACGTGATGAATAAAATACTCATTATTTTCCCATTTCTTCCTTCCTTCCTTCCTTCTTTCCTTCCTTCATTTATTTATTCATCTCCAGCCGATCCAGCGTCAACTCCAAGAACACTGGATATGAGGTGGGAAATATACCCTAGGTTTAAGGCTAGTCCATTGCAGGATTTGCTCATACATTGACTGCCGGTTAGCTCCATTGTGCCCAGGTTAAGTAAAATATGCCGGTGGTTGGTGTAGCACAGTGGTAACATTATTGGGTTCCCATGTGAGAGACCTGGGTTCGATTCCTGATCTGGGCAGCCGGTCTGTGCTACACCAATAAGGGTCCTTGGGCAAGACTCCTAACACTATGTTGGCCTTCCTGTAATACCAACAACTTTGTAAGTCGCTCTGGATAAGAGCGTCTGCCAAATGCCGTAAATGTAAATGTAAAATAACTTCCAAATTATGTCCATTATTTGCCCAGTAATGTCAAAAAGACACATGCCTTCAGCTCCCACTGCTTAAGTAGAATGAGGTATAAATCAGTGGTGGTTGCTGGTCGTAAAAGTAGGGGAGAAAGGTAAATTTGGTGAAATAGGAGGGGGCATATGAGGGTATTGAGTACCCAGGGCAAGCAATATAATATCAGACTGAGATGAGAACTTGAGTTCAAAGCAAGCAATGGTTCATCTTGGCCAGCAAGTTCCACTTGGACCTCCTTAGTAAGACCATTACAGCACATGGTAAGTAGGGGTTGTTTATCAGACTCTAAGTCATAGAGGAAAGAGAATGCTCACACATTACACTCACACACGTTATATCGCTCACCTTCTGCTAATTGCTCACCTTCCATGCCAGAATTGTTCATTGTTTTGGGTATGAATGGACGTTTGCACCCACAGTGCAATAGTGTTGTAAAAAAACTTTCCTATAAACAGAACAACTTTAAACATGATCTGTGAATGTTTTGCTAGTGCCAGCATTCAGGCTATGCAGAACAGATTATTTCTATTAAACAGAGAATTCTTGCCACTTTTCCAGATTCTATCACATTACATCACAAGTGGAGTTGGAATGTCAGTAGGCAGATTATTGTGCAGATACTACTATCAGAGACAGAGTGATCTACCAGTATAACAGCAGGTGGCATGGCTGGAGTTGGCATGCTTAGCCGATGAACCATTTATTCCAGCATGGTGCATTCTGGAGACTAATTTCTTGAATCAACAGAATGGTCAGTATAGAGAGGAATATTTGACATTATGAACAAAGTCACAAAACAAGTCCAGGTATCAAAGATATAGGGTTATGCCATATCATTTCTACTAAGAAGCCTGGAGACAAGGTATTATGCTACAAGGAGGCATTGTGGAGGTTAATGGCAGCCAGAGCATTACCTCTGTAAGCTCAGAGTCTGTTGTATGATTAAGTCAGTGATCCTAATCAGTTTACTGAGGTGTTCGGTTTTCTCTGCAGTTGTGCTGTTAATGTAACAGACCACAGCATAGAAAAGAAAATAGTCTGATACTCATAAAGAACCCAATTACCTGTAGGACTGCACCATTTCCTCATCTTCCCCTGAATGATGAATGATCCCAGAGACTTTAAAACATGCTGGAAATCTGTGAACAGTTCTTGTATTACTGATGCTGCAGACAATTGTACCTGCACCAGTCTTCTGTACATGAAAGTGACAGTTGTCAGAGAGCCAGTACCATTGTTTTCATTTACATTTACATTTAGCAGACACCCTTATCCAGAATGACATATGTTTATTTCATTTAAACACCCGAGCAGTTAAAGGTTAAGGATCTAAGGTTAAGATCCAGCAGCAGCAATGTGGTAGTGGTAAGACTTGAACTCTCAACACCTTCTGATTAAAAATCCAACACCTTAACCACTGAGCTACTGACAATACATATTTTTTAATCTACCCAAGTTCTCCAGCATAAGCCCATGCATTTTAAAACACTGATGCCTACTATGAAGCCAAAACTTGACCTTACCTATTTAAAGACACTTACTGCACCCTGTTCATTTAGATCCTCAAGCACAGCGCAGTTTGACCCACCACCTCTCGAGGTACAAGGAATACATGAATCAAATCTCTCCTGTCCTGGAACCCAGATGGTGGAATTAACTTCTGCTAGGTGTCAGCTGAGTCACTGACTCTCTTTAAAAGAAGGTTAAAGACCTATAGCTCTTCACCAAGCACTCAAAATTAACACATTTATTATAAAAGATCACTTCACCTTTATGGGTTAATGTTATTCTCAGTCCCTGACCAATTGAATTAATAATGTTGTAAATTTAAATGCAAATGCATTGGAAGTCCAAGAGGACTAAAAACATGACAGTTACTTACAATCACTGACATAGTTGATACACTTAAAACACTATAGCTTGACAGGTTTACAACAATGTAATAATGTGCCCCTATGTTTAACAATTATATTTTTAGACCTTAAGTCAAATTACTTTTAATGTAACTATCTAAACAGGCATTAATAACTAAGACAAAATTGTTTTAAGGTTTAATTATTTGTTCATTTGATTCAATCTAATCTATTTAATTATATCCTGGCCAGGTTTTTTGTACTATAGCAGGTTAGTGTAGTTAAAATTCTGAAACCCAAACAAATGTACTGGAATAAAATCTCTGAAAAATTGGGAAAGTACAAAAAAAAAATCTAACTAATAAGACAATAGTCCTTTAAGTGATTTATTTAAAAAAATGTAGCAGTAGTAGCAACACCAAACACGTATAAAATGAACTTGAAACTTGGTGCTGTTTTCTTAGAACAAATCTATTGCTTCTGTTCTTAAGCAATAGAAGACTATAGTCCAATAAATGCTTCTTCAGTGGTTCCTCAAAAAATTGCAGGCATGTGGACAGACAAGTACAAGAACTGAAAAATTTAAATTATATCAGTAAAGGCAAAAAAGAGTCCCATAAAAGTTTATATTTACATGTACAAACAAACAAAAAGAATTTAGAAATATGTGTTAGTTCATAATAATAATATATATATAAGTTATGAACTAATATGCATTTTTCTAATTGTTACAGTTTTAAAACCAATAATTATAAAAGTAAAAGCAAAAAGGACATGATTAGAAAAATATGACCAGTAAAAAAACATTTTTCTCCTTATTTGACTACTTAATTCTGATTTATTTTGTGTGTTACAGGGATTGTGGACGGATTACAAACTTGTAATTTAGCTTTATTAAACAGGTATTTTAGAGAGATACCAAATTAGAGAACAAGTCCAGATAAGCAATTATATTTGACTACCAGTGACTATAAATGTTTTTAAAGCAAATTTACTCAAAATAAAGCATTATTTTCCTGTAAAACGTCAAATAAGCTTTGAGATACAGAATAGAAATAAAAACACAACCCATGTATTTTAACGTTTATTCTTTAAGTGACCGGGGGAAAAGCCCAGATTCACTATAACTGGCGAACCTGGCAACCCGCTGGTGCTGGGGCAGCTGTAACAGAGACCGAGGCTGCGTCTGAAATGGCATACTTGAATACTACCTACTAGTTTGGAGCGAGTATATACTATTTAACCGCTAATCTAG
>JAOVVF010000036.1:23733521-23746994 GCA_028565595.1 Duopalatinus emarginatus | reverse complement strand
AAGAAGAAGAAGAAGAAGAAAAGTATTATTATTATTATTATTATTGTTATTGCTGTTATCATTAAATAATTAATAAAATAATAATAATCATCATCATCATCAAAAAAGTTCTGGTAGATTATTTCCAAATAGACTTTTCATAAAAATAGACTTTACACCTCAAAACTCATGATCTCAGTTAACAGAAAGTTTGAATAAGATTTTAATATTTTACTTTTACCATTATTATGGCCATTCATATATGCGGTCCTCAGGATTAGTGCATGTATTAATCCAAAATTATAAACTTTAGTTTATGATTAGTTAGTAATTTATTAATAATTTGTGGATCTTATTGTAAATAGAATGATGTAATTGTTTGTAGCTTGTGAGTTCAGTCCAGGATTTTTGACACTCAGGTTTGGTCTGTATGAGCAGATAACGAGACACAAGTTTTTTTGTTTTTTTTAAACATTCACCTTGTAGGACTTAATAAAATAAAGGGTGTTACTTCACTGATATGACCAAAGTGTGGACTTCAAGGAGGCCCATAGGATTTAGAAAACTATTTGTGACTAAATAGAGTCAGCTCCCCTGTATAACATTATGACCATAGAGATAATCCTAGAGAATAATATAAATGTCATCTTCACCAGGTCTACTCTCTTTTCTTATTCACAATAGTCTACACTGTTGGGCATTTTGCTTAATTTTCTTCTCAGATGAGAATGTGTGTGTATGGGTTTATGTGAATGTCAGGACAGTTCCAGAAACTCCACATACACTGTGAGGACAAATTTACACTTTGGTGAAATGTCAGAAGAAAATTAATGTTCTGACTTTTCTAAACGTTTTTATTACAAAAACTAAAAAAATGTTTCTTTTTGGTTACTGATATATATAGTCTGAATACATCAAATGAAAGCTGAGAATATGGAATGAAAGTCTGAATATATGGAATGAAACTTGAGCATATGGAATGAAATCTGACATCATTGACGCTGTTTTGTGCTTTCACTTTGCGATATTACACAATTCGTGTTTATCAATCGTTCACTAGAAAGGGTGAAGATTGTAAGTAAGGACTGTTGGGGGTTACTACAGTGAGGTGGAAGTCAGGTTACTTTCAGCAGTAATGTTTGGCTGGCACACAAGAACAAGGTTCAGTGCGTTCGGCCTTCCACGACGAAACAGTTATTAAACTGTTCAGGCTTCGATGGTTTCAGGGTATTGAAATTAGTTATTATTATTATTATTAGTTAGTATTATTTTGGGCCGTGCATGAAATTGCCAGTGGGGAACGGTGGCCGAGAAAGCCCATCACACTGCAAGTTAAAAACTCACTGCAAATTCTCAAAACACAAGCATCAGAATGACAACACCTGCACAACATTAACAAAACGCACTGCAAATCCTGAAAACACACGCAACTCCCAAAACACATGCAAAAAAACTTACAACACAACGGAAGTGTTTCAGAGAGACACTGAAAGTGGACGGAACCATTCGAGAGCGATCTGCATGGACAGCTCAACTTAGTTTTAACTCGCTGTGCAATTCTTAAGGAGGAATTAAATACAAACACGAGAAACTTTTAAATAAACCGACTGTATCTTCGTTAATAAACAGATAAAACTGTCTTGGCTCTACATCCAGGTCCATGCGTCTCACTCTCGAATGGTTCCATCCACTTTCAGTAAGTTTTTTTGCATGTGTTTTGGACGTTGCATGTGTTTTCAGTATTTGCAGCGTGTTTTGTTAATGTTGTGCAGGTGTTGTCATTCTGATGTTTGTGTTTTGAGAATTTGCAGCAGGTTTTTTAACTTGCAGTGCGATGGGCTTTCTCGGCCACCGTACCAGGGTGTTTATCACCCCCTCATTCCTGAGGGTTGCTGATACAGATTTTTTTCTGCCTTACTCATAACGCACCGGCCACATCCATACCCAATATCGCAAAGTGAAAGCACGTCAGCTTTCATTCCATATATTTAGACTTTTAGTCATTATGTATATATAATAATTTCCTTAACAACTTGCCATATTATATATACCTATTTATATATACCTATTATACCTATTTCCCGAATTACTAATGCAGGTAATTAATGCTGTGCCTAAAAACACTCATGGCAATCCACCAAATGTCCCCAGAAAGTCAATATTATAAGATATCCCTATCCGTCTTGGTCTCCAACAAGATAAATAAAACAACCCACACACCCAAAACACAAACTATGTTCTTAAATCAGTCACTTGTTCCTTCATCGCCCTCTTTGTTCCAAACACATTCTTTGCCTTCCTTCATTAAAGCTGATGCCTTTACATCATTCTAGTGTCATATTAGTGAAATATTAATGATATGGATTCTTGTCTGTTAAAAATCTGCCTGCTTACTTGCGTATGTGTGTGTGTGTGTGTGTGTGTGTCATATCTTTCTGTGCGCTGTCATGTTGAAGAACAAACAGACAACTGGGATTATTTTCTTTCTACATGTGAGCACTGGTTTCAAACGCTGGGTGTCAAACATGAAGAAGCGGGCCATGAAGTAATGAGGTCGGCAGATCGGAGGAACCGGAGGAGGATAGGGCGGTGAATGCAGCCACTCAGAACTTTTTAGAAGGTGCTAAGAGAACATGTAGGTGTGTGTTAGATTCAGGTGGAAGAAAAGGTGTTAGTAGACATTATAAGAGAGAAATTTGTGTTTGGTAGAGTGATAGAAAAAGCATGTTGTGTTTGAATGCATGCCTGTTTTTAGAGGTGTGTTTGGCTCTGCCGAGTGAGAGGGATGCAAGTTTTTGTCTTCCTTGAAGGGCACAGAAAATCTTTGGCGAAAAAAAATTGCGGAATTATAGCTCCTTATAAAGCTTTTTTTTTTTTTTGAAACATTACTGCATAGTCATGACTATAAGCAGCATGTCCATGAAACTTTACCCATGTCAAATTCTTCAAGTACTTTTCTATTTGATGAGCAGCCCTGTGAAAGCAGCGTTGTTCATCAATAGAAACATTCATTTTAAGGGTGTACTGCTGATGTCCTTGGAGTCTGCACAATACCTATGTCTTTTCACTTTGGAGTTGAATAGTTTACACCCACACACTCATCCTGTCCACAGTCACAATGTGCATACGCATGTACACAACCACACACACACACACACACACACACACACTAACCCAAAGACTGAAAAGAGGCCTCACCTTGTCCACATCAGCCTGCCTGAATTATGTTGTGCATATCCTTATTTGGTCAGGAAGCCTGAGTTTATCTGCATAAGCCATGCTAATGTATTCTGAAGTGAAAGGACCAGACTAGAGGTGATGCTTTGGCATCCTTTAGTTAGTTTTTTATCTAAAGGAACCAGGAAATGTCTCCCAGAACTGATACAGGTGCAAAGTCAGTGTGTGTGTGTGTGTGTGTGTGTGTGTGTGTGTGTGTGTGTGTGTGTGTGTGTGTGTGTGTGTTGTTAGTTATAGTCTGACTTGGTGACATGCCCAGGGAATAAAATGATCAAAGGAAACAAGGCCTTTCTTTATGGATCACTCTGTCTTTATTGTGTTTATTGTCTGTGCTCCACTGGGGCTGAAACGCACAAGCCTTGTCAATTAAAACCCCCTGTCAGTCCTCAACTCTGATAAAATACTTATTCTACTGAAGGCCATGTCATGCATTCACTTGTGCAGAGTTGTGTTTGGAGAGAGAGAGAGAGAGAGAGAGAGAGAGAGAGAGAGAGAGAGAGAAAGAGAAGGAAAGTATATTGAATTTCTCAGAGTTTTATCAGTCTATCCAGTACATCTATCCAGCAATTCTGTAACACTATAACCAAGAGCTATGCAATGAGAACATTGTATTTAAAGATATCATTTACATCATTAAGAAATAATTTTTAGAAAGGTTTATTTCTTACTTATACAATTTACACCAGTCAGCTGTCTTTTTCCAGCAGCTAAATTAACTGGTCTAAAAACACTCCACATGCTATAAGAATTGTGAATCGTCCTCTGATCTGGTTTCCAGTTTAACACCCATATAGGTTGCATCAGTTTCATATTTTGAAATCATCAACAATTTGAGGGTTAGACGGTCTATGAATGACAGTGACCTACTCTTTTGACTACAGTGCAAAGGAATTGACCTCCGAATTTTAACCCATCCTAGACTGAAACACACATATACACACTAGTGTACACACACAAGGGCAGTGAGCACACATGCCCAGAGTGGTAGACGATACCTATCTACAGCACTCAGGGAGCAGTTGGGGGTTAGGTTTAGTGCCTCGAGTCTTGGCGGTTGCAGGGATAAAACCAGGGACCTTTTGGTCCCAAGGCGGGTTACTTAACCACAGGCCTACAGTTGCCCCTATCTGAGGGATAGTAATATTCTTAGATTCACATTCGTGCACTGGCCTGAAAGTTAACAATGTGATTGCCTTGATTAAACCAATGTGCACTGAGTACAATTTTGTATACATTATTTTTAGCATATCTGTCAAATCCAATTTACTGCTATATAATTATTAGTAGAGGCCCTTTGCCTTTATTATTTAGAAACGTGACCTATAGTTTTATACTTACATTGAGTCCTCCTCTCTCAAGCCCGCTCTTTTACACAAGTTGGAGAGGTGTCCTGTACCATAATGAATTGCATAGCACCATATTCTATTGTGCTGCAGCGTTTAGTGTTAAATTGTATTATGTTGAATCTTATAGTGTTGCACTTCACTGCAGCACCACAGGGTAAATCTTACTGTATTTCATTAGCAGCTTCATATGTGTCTTTACTCTATCAGATCATTGGCAATGCATTGAGTATCATTTTTTATTAATCTTTAACTGCCGAGCTTTAGTATCTTATAAAAATTGACTTGTTGAATGTGACGAGAAGATGAATAAACTTGAATATGAGCACTGCTGCTTGAGATTTGATTTGACTACAAAAAAACAAATACTCTAAAAGGGCAGGAGGGGCCAGTAATAAATCCTTTAAAACTTTATGTATAAATAAAATTCTGAGTTAATGAAGTTCAAAGTGTCAGTGTTTTGATAGTAAAAAGAGATTTGTAATTCAGCATTAGTTAGCCTAAATTATAACAAAATACAGTGTACAATATGATTTTTTAAATAGGTTTCAGCATCCTATAACCTCCAGACGATGTTTGGCTTCAACGTCTCATTGGCTCTTATTATGTCTGCAGAAAACCAAGCACTTTGTTTTACATGAAGCATCACCTGTAATTAAGTGTGTTGGTTAGTGTGAGGACTCAGGAGTACTGTGTCCTGTAATTACTGAACAAAATGCTTATTGTTTTCAACCTTAAATAGTGACAAATCTAAATGCACAAGGCTACAGACATTAGCTTTGTTGTGTCAGTGATGCAGCCTCATCCAGCCAGGACTCCATTTCCCAGGATTCGACAGCCAACTGAAATGGCTGGATAGTTCTAATCCCACCTATTCTCAGAGTATTAGCTGTGTTTTTCTAAGATTATGTTCATTACTCACACCTGTGTTTAATTTACCCTGTTCAGTTTTAGTGATTTTAAAGTTCGAAGCCGTTTATATATCTTGCTCTAATGTTTGTTTTTTTTTGTTTTGTTTTTTTTTGGCTTTTTTTTGTATTTTGCTTTAATTTTTTACTTTGACCTTGTTTTTCCTATAATATCCTGTTTGCTCATCACCTGACCTTTTTGGCCTGTTTTCTAGACTCTGATTTTGGATTGTGTTTTGGACTTGGACAGGTTTGGTTAACCTGCAGTTGTGTCAGCATCTGCATCAGTCTTCTACATGCCGTCATAACATCATGGTGGATTAGTTTCTGTGTCCTTTATATCTGATGCAAGTCCATTAACGAAGACATATTATACCAATTTCGCACATGTTAATGCAGTTCTCTGGGGTCTTAATGAAATGTCTGACATTCTTTTGTCAAATATATTACATGGATCAAATATTACACACGTCTTTTCACACTGTCTAAAGCAGCTCTTCCAAATGCTCAGTTTCCGTGCCTGTTACTTTAAATGATAATGACTCATTGCTCAGTTCAATCCGTCTGCTGCAGGGTGTGCCCACAGGCATGTTACATAACTCCACTTTATCTGATAGGAGTTGTTTAACACATCTACAGTAGATGTAAATATCAGGAAACAAAAGCAGATCCGATTGCAGGTTATTGCACACATGCATACTGACACATAAAACTGGGAAAGACATTAAAAATGCATTAAGTCCTAAAAGTATAGCTAGTGTTAGGTACAATAAAAATCTGAATATAGCACCCTCACTGGCTGGTTAGTGATATGTATATTATTATATATTACTTATATAAGTATAAGCATTTTGGTTGCCACCTTGTATCTTGAGCACTTGAGCAATATGTTCAATGTTGCAGCCCTTCAAATATGTGTGTGTACCGTGGGGACGGCTGATGAAGCTAAGCTACATGTGTTCAGAGAGCTGTGATTCATTATGACCTGGTCCAGTCATGACTAATATGCTTTGTCATCAGAAAGACAGACTCTTCTGTGCCTAGACAAACTCAGCAACCCCCCCCCCATACCCCCCACCCCAACCACACAAACAGGTGCACAGGGATAGACAAGAGGATTCATCTCACACACACACACACACACACACACACACACCTCCTATCTCATCACACCTCCCTGAATGCCCATCACAGACTCAATAAAGCTAACCTCATAATCAAGCTTTAATAAACATAAAGACTGCTGTTCAGGACAGCGCCATTTGCAATTAGTGAAATGAGTGGGTGATTGTTGTACAGGGTGCTTCCACATCTCCTGATGAACTTGATGTTATTTTAGGATTCCCATTCAGTCTTGAGAACCAACGCAAAACCTGTCCGGTGCCATTTGCCTATGAATTTCGTAGCTGTTATGTATGCATGTATGTATGCATGTATTTGTATGTGCGCTGGTGGGGGTGTAGGGGGCTACAGTGAATGAATGGAAATGGGAATATGCCTTTACACACTCTAGTGTGTCAAAGATTGTAATGGTTTAGAAGCTTGTTTAAATGATGTCTCCTTGCCTCCTTTTTGAGTCTCTCCACACTAGTGGAAAGTAAGTAAATATTGCATTCAGTATTACAGTTGTTCTCCCAGGAGAGCCATAAACACATCATTTCAATATTTGCTTCGCTTCTGCTTTGAAGGTCCATGCCAGCATTGAGATTTTAGCTGTAATACATACCTGCCACTCAGTGTGTGTGGATAAGTGTTTTAGTAATACATCTCTGAAATCTTTATTGCTCTCTCTCTCTCTCTCTCTCTCTCTCTCTCTCTCTCTCTCTCGCTTGCTTCACCTTTATAATATGCCACAGTGGTTATGAAGTTCTGAGGTGTTTGCTCTGAGACTCAGTTTCATTTCCTGCGCTAGACTGAACACACCACTAAGGTAATACTGAATCTCTGTAGACAATGCTGCAGAGGATCAGTAATGAGCGTGGGGGGGAGGGGGGCGGTTAAAGAAAAAACAGTGACAGGTTAGCTACTTAAGAAAGTACCTACCTATTCAGACACATACACTCGAACGCACATTACATGGAATGCAAATGACTTTCTCCTCAAGGGTGGCCAAAGCTGACCCAGGCCATGTCTCTGAGCGCTGGTTCCATGAGAGTTCTGCAGTGTAATTAATGCCACTGATGCAGCAAGGTGAATAAGACTCATTCACATGCTTATGATCACAAGAAGTGCAGCATGCTGGGGCACAGAGAACACCGACCCTTTGCTCTCCAGAATGACCTTCATTTCTGGTTTCCCTGAGTGGCCTCCTATGTGGCTTGTTCCTGTTAGGATCTGCGAAATTGTATTACAGTCGTATTCCTACCCCTTTACATTAGATCACCCAGGTTTTGTTTTGTTTTTTGCACCAATTGCATGTTCATCAGAGCTTAGCAGAACATGGTAGGCTGACTTTTGTGAGCAGCTGTGTGCACACCTGTGTTCGGCACATCAAACGGTTTACATCAGAGAAATGCAGCTCCTGTCCATCCTCCACTTAGACCAGCACTCTAAAAGCCCTGCCCTCTCAATCATAACCTAATGGCCCCTCTCTCACTTTCACTCTCTCATCTGAAGCATGCACCCTTTGCCTATGCAGTTTGCACTTATAATTCATTTACTGCTAGAGCAAAGATTACATAGTACAGCAGGAGGTGCACAGGTGAACCTGCACATGAATTACAGCAATTACAGACCTTAATTCTGTTGGTGCTTTTGTTTCAGAGGGTTCACTGTAGGAGACTATTTGGTTAAACAGTACGTATTCTGAAATGGAAAATCGTGTCTACTCCAAGCTTTAATTCATTCTGTTACCTTTAGTAACCAATTCGGTCCGTGTTGTGTAGTTTGTCACTGGATTCAACTGGATTCAAAGCTCTTGGTGTTTCATAGTGCTTTCTTTCTCTCTCTTTCTATTCACCCACACATATAGTGAAAGTGAGATACTCTTCTGATCACTAGCTGACATGCCCAGAGCAGTGGGCAGCTTCTTTATCTGCAGCACCCAGGGAGTCTTGCTGGTTGCGGGACTCGAACCTGGGACCTTCTTGCAGCCTGTTTAATACCTAACCAGTAGTTTAGGGAAAGCTTGAGTGGTGTTGTAACATGTACTAAAGACATAAAGCAACACTAGTATATACAGAAACAAATATATGTATGGTGACAGTTGTACAATGAACTGAAATGGTCACTGAATTAATAAATTCAACTCTGCACTGTGGTGTTCTTACTTTTGTGTTTGCGTCACCATTACCATTATATCAAGTTTCTCTATGAATTTGTATAGTTATTAGCCCTTTTGCCTCTTTGGGTTTTTTGGTGTATCCTGTGCCTTGTTAAGTAACAGATATGGATGCTGTTGATGGTCCTAGGATAATGCCCTGTTTCTCAGTGGATAATTTCACTAGCTGCTGCTGTAATCATGAAGACTATGATGCTCATCTGGAACCTCTTCTCAAGGTTCACAGACAGCACTATTAAAATTTATAGTATATCACTGTGGAATAGTAATGATTTATATCCCACTATATGATGTTACCCAGAAAGGGCTTCTTCATGTCAAAAGAGGAGACTATAGAGGATATATTGTATGAGCTTGTTTTGTCTCATGGTTGTGCCTGTTACATAGAAATCAGCATTGATTTACTCTCATGCACATGGCCCTGCCAGTATCTAAGGATTCGCTTAGTATTTCCTAGAAATCAGCAAATACGTGACACTTATGCGCACACACAGTACCATCATATACACTGGCATGTGATTTATTCCTGTCAATCACTTGAAGGTTCTCTATTACCAGATGTTTTATTTTTAGTCAGCAGTTGAAAATAATTAAAGCATAATATGGTAATGGTTTATGGATTATCCTGTTTGGCCCAAGGAACGGATTCCTTGAGATTTCCTTGGAGTCATCCATTTAGTTTCTTATAACTATTCCACATAATATTGCATTTGTGTGTATATTTTTAGACTCAGGGCCTTTGCTTTACTTATTTTAAATCAGAGTGGTTTACAGCCAGTATGTTCATTTCCTCTATTGTGTCTGCAATTATAATACCACAGTGCAATTCACTATTTGGCAGAAAAGCTCTCAGCAGTAACATGTCTGAGACAAATCAGCATGTAGCCATGAGTCACTCAACCTGTATATATCACCATTCGAAATGCTGCTGCACCGTGAGCCAAACATGCTGTATGCGTCTTTCATGTATACTATACACTTCTTCAGGTTACAGAATCCAAGTGTTTACTGGTCCCAGTGAAAATACTGCGATGAGAAAAGGCTATCATTTAACAGTGTGTAAAGGAAAATACTACATGTGATGAACTACATGTGATGAATGTCATCTACAACAGTTTTGTCAAAGGTAACAAAATATAGGTAATGTGGATATGATGGAAAATCAAATACTCGTGTGTTTTCATGAAACCCAGGAGGTGGGCCATGTGGGATGTTGCTTAACTGTGCAGAGTGAAACCATCCATCGTCTCTAATGAACACTTCCCTGCATGTCCTGGATATCTTTGTTCTCTATAACATAAACAAAGAGACGAGATTAATAAGCTGAGACTTCTTCAGACATGATATATTAACTTTAGACATTCATAAACACAATTTAATACACTCTGTGGTATTTTTAGAGCACACAAATTAGCTGGTGATAAGTGATTGAGGACAAAGTCATTGCCATCACATCTGCCTGCAAAATGTTGAGTATTAAAATGTATGTAAAAATATACTAGTTCTCTTAGGGATATACATGTTCTGTGGTTTGTCGCTCTGGGGGAATACTTGAAGGTTCTATGTAGAACCATACGACATCAGATCAGCAAGAGATCCAAGCAGAACCACTGTGCGTTAATAAAGAACGTTCAGACTACACCTTTTTTTTGTGCTTACAAGCATTCTTTGTTTTTTGCAAACAAACACCAAGCTAAATTCAATTTATTTCTCATCTCTTTTACTCTGCTCTCTCTCTCTCTCTCTCTCTCTCTCTCTCTCTCTCTCTCTCTCTCTCTCTCTGGTATGTTGGAGGAAAACAGAGATCCTGGAGCAAATTCACTCAGGAAGATCATGTAAAATTAGAAGCAGTTACCTGAGCTCAGGACCCAACTGAGGACCCTAAAGCAACTGAGGACCCTAAAGGACCCTAAGAGTCCATACTACTTTCTGCACCACCAGGCTTTGTTTACTTGATTTAGTAATTTGTTTCATTATTACGTTGAAAAAGAATACACTCGTATACATTATATTTACTGCATTACTACTGTACATTAAAAAATAATTCTGCACAAGTACCTCACACAGGATTTAGTACTTAAAGAGATGTTTGAAACGACATCTGTAGTCTACAGATTAGTGTTGTGTAGACTCCTTATGGCTGTCAGAAAAAAAGTGTCAATTATAATTGTATCTGAATAGAGAGATAGAAATTGAGAGGGAGGTGTTGTTGTCTGGAGCTGTAATTAGCCTGTTGTTATATGTGAGAAGGAAGTGTGAAACGTCCGTATTTTGTTGTGCAAATAACCTAGAGTCCTATCAATTTCAGACTGGAGCCTCCATAAATAGTGTCGGCAAGGAAAACGCATGCTCTGTAACCTCACGCTCCTGCTCATCCTGTGCCATCCTCCACATCAATGCGCTTCATTTAGCCTAATCCTGCCTTCCTGCCCTTAGCATCAAGGTGGGACACTCATTAACAGAACGTCCATGCACACGCACACACACACACACACACACACACTCACACACACACTCACACACACACACACACACACAAATGAACAAAACATTAGTGTCAAGCAATCCAGTTGGTTTAGGGATGTAACACTGTATCTGCTAAGTGCTCCAAATGGCAGTACCTGTATTTGGATTTCAAGTGGAAGTGGCCTAAATCTGAACGATTTGGAGTGTACAGACACTCACTGAGACACGGATGGACACAAAAGCAGTATGCAAGACCAAAACGTGAAAAAAAACAGTGTACAATGTAGGCAATGTACAAACAGGCTTTTAGTGGCAAAACAGGAATCAAAAACCAGAGACGTAGATCAGCAAGATCAGAATCAGTCAAACAATCAGAACAAACCAACAGCTTGGTAAGGCTTACAGGAAATCCAGATACTTTGCAGCGAACAAAGAAACATTGGGCTTTATATAGGTGCTTTATATAGGCACAGAAACACAAACACACAGGGGGTAGTGAATGCAATCAGACAATAAGCATAAAAAGGGGTAAGAAAACAACTAAAAATCTAGACTGAAAACAAAGTAGGCGGCCATTTTGTCTTGCGGCTGTAAGCTGGGACTGGAAGTCCTAACAGAGGCATAACTGTTGTGTTGTCAGCATGATCAGCATGATGAGTGAATTAGCCTCAACTGGTCTTTAGTGATATGACCATGACTCACACAATTATTATATTTTTCCACCTGCTCGTGATGTTTTCTAGAAAATATCACCTGAAATGTCTGACTGCTTGCCTGCACCTGAATAAAAGGAAAGAAAAAAAACTCTCATGTATCCCATGGGATCCCAGTTCTGATGCATTATTTACATTATAACGCATGTATTTGTATCCTTTTAGCAACACGCTGGCTCTTCATTCTGAATAATGTGAAAAGACTGATTTCCCAGCAAAAAAGCACTGGTTGCTCCAGGGCAGCTGGGAATACATTTCTCCCTGAAAGATCCTAATCATTATCATTGACTGTGTAAATTGTTGCTTTCTGTCTCTTTCCCAGCTATTCCCATCTCCCTTCTCCCTCTCTCTCTCAGTCCTTTGCCAGTAGCCACAGTCTATCCCCAAGCCTCTGTCTGCTCCTGCTCTTTGTCCTACTCTAGCCTGTCCATCTGTTCCTCTATGAGACACAGAGAGAGAGAGAGAGAGAGAGAGAGAGAGAGAAAGAGAGAGAGAGAGAGAGAGAGTCACTAATGCACACAAGCTCAAGGCCAAATAAGGAAATTAGTCACCAACTTGAAACTGGCGAACTGGAAATTGTTCTGTTAAGACGTGCTCTGTTTCTTTGATTACAGAGATGATACAAAATCCCCCCACCCACCACTTCCATGCTGCAGCACAGACCTTCATAACATTCTCTCTTTCCCACTCTGTTCTCTAGGTTTATCCCCTCTCCTGTCCTCTCAGCGTGCAGTTTTGTTTGTTTACCGCAGGCCAGGTATCAAATCGTCAGCACGGCATGAGAAAAATCCTACTTTTATCCCTACTAGATCACTTGAACTTCATATCCGCCTCCAGCCCCATGTCCGTCTCATGTCCGATGCCTGTGCTGCCCCACCACCACATGTCTGTTCACCTGGCCTATGCCTGGTCAGGTGTCCTCAGGGTGGAAAGTAGAAAAGCAGATCTTTAAAGTGTGTGTTAGCAGTGTGGGTAGAGGAGCTGGGTTCAGGCTGCGTCTAGTGCCGGATTCGGTGAGCAAGGGGGGTGCTGCCATGTCTGTTGGCCAGAGCCGTGGTGCCATCTGTTGAACGGGTTCTCTAAGGGAGTGACCCAGCAAGGTGTGACGGAGCCAAAACTATGCACCTGCAGAGCTCTTCACACACACTGAGAGTGCTGTGCAGGTGCGCTCCTGAGCCTCTTCCACTCTGTTGTTCCGCTAATGGGTGATAGCTGCTTTGAGTCAATACTGACTAGACTAAAATGAAGCTGACGGAGTACACAGATATATTGCCATGGTCAAATAAACTGGAATTAACTGACTTAAATGAGACTTCTTGACAGACAAGTGGGAGTATTGGTATTTATGTGCAAATGATTTAAAACCAAACCATGTAAAGGATTTCTATGCAGAATCACAAATAGACTTTATATCTATTGACATGCTAAGCCATTATGAATATTATTGAATTATTTGAGGAAGCATTTAGTCTGATCTATTCCAATTTCTTAACAGAACATGTAGACATCTAAAGGCATAGCAATACAAACTACTGAGACGCATAGAT
>JAOVVF010000036.1:23688706-23702866 GCA_028565595.1 Duopalatinus emarginatus | reverse complement strand
CCAGTGGTGGATGCACTTTTTTATAGATAGATAGATAGATAGATGGATAGATAGATAGATAGATAGATAGATAGATACTTGCTTCCACCCACTTTCAGATGATAAAACTATATATTACATGCCATTTAACATACACTGTAACAGCATGTATCTTCTGCAGCGATTATTTGATGCAATACAAGCAGAACTGCTGTCATAACTGTAGCCTCACCTCATGCAGTTTTAATAAAACAAGTTATCTGAAGTTGTGTGACGCACCATAAATCACTCATTTTCCCAGTACCAATGACTCTGTGGGCTTTTTTCTGAGCTTTAGATGCCTTCACTTGCAGTGTGTCTGTGTATGTGTGTGCGCATACTCGTTCAGAGCACACTGGAGCAGCTCGCCTTGCCTTGGCTCTTATGAAAGCTTTATTGGATTCCACCGTCCCCGGAGGGAAAACGCTTTAAATGTCTTCGCAATTATACCTCTAATAACAGCAGCGTGCTCTCGGGCCAAGCCCAGGCCCGACAGAGATAAGGAACTGCAAGTTACTCAGTCAATATGGGGGCTATTAATCTCTGTCACCTGCCTGTCAGGATGACTGGAGGAAAAACAGCGGCGTCTCTTGACCCACACACAGGGACCTGCCGTCGTCAGTACTCTAGGTGGGAGTGCCAGTCTCCATCAGAGCAGCAGGATGTGTGTCTACAGACTGGAGAAGAGAGTTCTCCATACCCCACTGGAGACCCACTTTAGACAGGCATAGTCAGAAAGAGACAAGACTTTAAATGGAGGAGATTATTAGTTGTTACAGTTTGAGTCTCTGGGCAATTAAATTGTGTCTCGCACTCGCAATTCAGACGTCACCTGTCTCCAGTTCCTTAGACATGCTCTCTTAGCCAGGGTTAGAGGCTCTTAAAATGTAAATGCAGATGACTCCATTAGTTTGATAACGTCCAACTAGGTATCTTCTCGTACTTTTTTCTTGGTGCTGTCTCAATCTCCTCTCTCCTGTGGTGGGCCCGTACTTCCTTCTTTGTGTTATTTTTCTCAAGGATCAAATACTCATCAGTGCCCACTTTTTTCTCTCTCTGACCTTCCTCCTCTTCTCCTCCCTCTCCCTTCTTTGTTTGATGAGAGGAGTCTGATTTGAAAAGGCTCCATGCTGGGATAGCTTGCTCAAATGTCCAGGTCACGCAGACACCGAAAGGCATCTACAGAATGGGATGGGAAAAAAGAGAGCTAACACATACAGAGAGATGGACAGAGAGAAAGAGGGAGGAAAAGGAGGCGCATGTAGCAGCATACTACACTGGCACACATGTACATGTGCAAGAATACATATACAGTGTATAAAACTGTGACTGTGGAATATTCAGATTAAACTTGTATGTTTACACTGGTAAAGCAGTAACAAGCAGTGTCTGGATTCGGGTATAAAAAAAGAGCTAGCCCTGTAAAATCTCAGCTTATTATTTAATTATTTATCTCAATTCATTTAAATCATTGACCAAACTTAAATATTTAGTAACTGCATGTATGTATGCTGGTATGTACTTATATAAGAGTCCCGGATGTAAGCCTGGGCTTACTAATGAGCACTGAGCGCTTCAGATTTACTAAAACTTGATGCCTGGTCTTTTTCCTATTTTTTAATACTATTTAGTTTCTCTGACTCCACGCCCACTGGAGCCTCAGTCAAAGCCACTAAGTTCAGTTTTCCCCCATTCTGATATGCTGATGTACTGCTGCTAAATGGATATTTGCAGAAATAAACAACAGCACGTGTTCCTATTAAAGTGGCCAATGACTGTTTGTCTATGCACGCATGCAACCAATCCTTAATCCTCCTCAGGTATACTTAATTTGTCATATTTGTCAGTTACCTTTAGAAAATGATATCTACCCTGACTGAGTGTGTGTAACTTGTTAGAAAAGAGGAACATATGGCGTTCACCTGGCAGAGCCATTTGTAGACGTACAGGGGTCTCGTGGAATGCCAGGTAAACAACCCTCATACCATTATGGAGCAAGCACAAGTCTATGTATTTTGCATAGGCTCATCTGTACCTGTTTTTCTGGTGCTTCGTTGTATATCTTAGTGCAGACTCCCCACAGGGATAGAAATATCTGACTATTCCTTTTCATTACTAAGGTTAAGTTTAGAGTTTATGTGTATTAATAATGATGTCAATAAAAAGTCCCCACAGGGATGGCATGACAAATTGTGTGTGTGTGTGTGTGTGTGTGTGTGTGTGTGTGTGTGTGTGTGTGTGTGTGTGTGTTTTGGATAGGAATACCTGATAATTTTGAGCTTGTAGAGATTTGGCTGTGTATGTTTGTGCCTGTGAAGCCCAAATTCCCCCTTAAGGACTGGAATATCTGAGAAGGAAGGAAGGGATAGAGGGAGGACAGACGGACAGACAGAAGGAAGGAAGGGAGGAAGGAAAGAAGAAAGGATTAAGATGATAATAATTCATATGGAAGTATGTGTTTATTTTCTAAGCTGTTAGGCCATATGTATAATACATGCTCACAAATTGCTCCCTGTACACATCCACACACACACATACATACACACTCAATCAATCCCTGAGTAAAATTTAAAGTCCTGCCATCAAGCGCTTCGATTTAAGTGCTGCTGTAAAAACAGAGTGCCACACTCATTCTTCCACTTATTCCTCCAACACTCTGTCCCATTCCCCTGTCTATATGCTGTAAATCTACCTGCTTCACACTTTCACTGTCGCTCCCTCCCTGTTCCTCACAAGCCCTTCTGTTCATTATTTTATCACATATTTAGTTACTGGGGCATGTCATCGCCCTCCCCTCCCCTACCCTACCCGAGTTTGTCACTCTGACATCCCCAACTCTCTTTCTATATTTTTTATATTGATATCTGTACTACATTGCTTCTCTTACTTGATTTTACTTGCATTGTTGTTCCTTATGGCAAAATTTCCCCCACCCCCCTAACCACCACTGTATGGTACACTGCAAAGGGTGTTCTTTATCACTTTTGGCAGGACAGGCTTAAATATATGGGAATTTATGTAAATTCAGGGCTGAAAAATGAGCACTCACTTCCTAGCAAGGTATGGAAAAAAGCTGCGACTCATTACAATATTTTTCTTTTGTTATGAATCTGCAGAATAATAAAGAATGATTTCCGAACAAAAACTGTCCCTTTTTCCAAGTGATTATATAAAGCAGCAGATTTCAACTTGAGCCAGATTTGTTGTGCGGCACTTGCACTGATTGAACTTTTATATTATATTTCACAGTTCATATCTTTCATCATATCTCTTCTGCCACTTGCTCAGTCTGCAAATCTGGAAAGTGGGTCCCCCCCCCCCCCCTCCCCCATGTTTAACAAATGAAATACGCACTGTATTTCTAAATAACACACAGTAAACAGAAACAGATAGACACAAAGTGCTATCTGTACATATTTGGCAAAGTAGTGAGTGCTATGTCAGTCCCTTAGGACATCTCTTCAACCTCCACCCTGCTAGAGAAGACTGATGCAGCACTCCCTGATCCAGCAGGGGTCAGATGTCATGAAGTAGTAGTCACTTCACAGCCTGTCCCCTGACATACAGATTGGCAGATGGTCTAGCACACGTCACAGTAGGCAGTCTTGGACCACAGTGAGCAGATTGATGCACCACTGGGCTGCAGATAACGCAGTCTGTCTCTGTGTCTTTGCCTGCTTATCCACATGCTCATTATGCAATAAATTTATACATCAAGGGAGACGGAGCAAAAACAGGAATGTTTGTTGCGTTGGTATATTTGTAAGTTTGACCTTTGTAAATCAGAGGTCACACACTTCCAATCCAGCCTTAATCTATTTCATATATCTCTGATTAATCTGGCACTTTAAAGTACCAACAGAACAGAATTTCCATTCATTCAAGTTCAGGGACTGTTTTATTCTAGTCAAAGCAGAGTTGGATCTTGGGAACGCTAAATTGTGAGGCAGGAATACACACAGTCCATCACAGGGCACCATACCATGGAACTGGAACGTCCCCGGTTCGATGCCCGGTACTGAAAAGATACGACTGAAATGCCTTTGAGCAAGGTAAACAGCCCCCAACTGCTCCCCAGTGATCACTGCCCTAGTGTGTGTGTGTTTCTCTGTATAGGTGAGTTGAAAGTGGAGGTCAAATTCTCTGTTTGTACAAGCACAGTGTCCAATGAGTGACTCACTTCACTTTATAACAATCAACACAATTTCACATTACATTTACATTTATGGCATTCGGCAGATGCTCTTATCCAGAGTGACTTCCAAGGTTACTGGTATCACAGAAAAGCCAACTTAATTATAAGGGTTTTGCCCAAGGACCCTTATTGGTGAAGCACAGACTGGTTACCCAGACCAGGATTCAAACCCAGGTCTTCCACATGGAAGCCAAAGATGTTACCACTGTACCACACCAACTAGTCTGTTTCTGTTAAATTGCTAATAAAACAAATGAAAGTAATGAAGTAAAACATCTGACAATATCTGACTAATATCAAACATTTTCAAACATAGTGTTATAACCAACTTTCACTGATGAAGGATGTTTCTAGTTCATTTTTCTGCATTCAAAGGGCCTGACAGAGTTATTCTGGGTTACTGGCAGTGAAGTATAACCTCAAACATCTATAGATGAAGGGACATCATTTGTATATAATTTATTCACCGGTTTGTATCAGGCCTTTAAAGTGAAGGTTTATTTACTTAATAACAATAGGATCACCAAACACATCAATATAGCATACAGCCAAGGTGACCAATCAGCACTCCTGTGGTGGGTTATAACAGTGGAATTCAGTTACAGCCTCAATTTGTATTCGACAGCAGTTCTTGAAGACAGAGGTTTAAATGATTGTATGTGTAGTATACAAATGTGTAGTGACAACTATGTGTCTGTGTCAGTATTCCTGCCATGCCAGCCTGAACTCCAGTACGCAGAATTCTCAGCAGCTACACAAGATGGTTGTGCCAAGTACTTTTCCAGGCCTGTTTTATGTTCCTGACTATGTCTCATTAATTTCACATGTGTTTAGCTGACATATAGGTTGTAAGGTGTTTGACATTCCTATGTCTGTTTACCAAATTGTTTAGTGATATTTACTGTAAAAATCTACTTTTCATTTTATGTAATTTTACTGTAACATTTACAGTTAAACATATTTTTTTGTTAGAAATAACAATGTTGGGATAAATTGCTGGACTGTGCTAGAACATTCTGTTTCGTTGACGTGTTGCACTTCGCTTGGCCTTGAATGCCCTTTCTTCCCCTCCTTTCTTACTTAACTGTCTTTTCCATGGTCACCAGGCTAGACATTGCTCTAGGCTCGTGAACATCTTCTGTATCCAGTCACACTTCTACAGCTCAGTCACTTGACCATTCGCATATATTCATACACTATATAATCCTCTCATTTCTCACAATAAACTGGAATTCTTGATCCACTGTACACTCTGTGTCTGTGTGACCTTGATTCCCCGAGCTTGCATGCAGTACGGAGGATGACTGACCTGCATCTGGTCCTAAACAACTTTGTTCAGGTCAACCCTAAACCTAACAAACAATTATTACATTTTGTATTTAATTTACATTTATGTTGATTACTAGGATTACTAAGAAAAAAAGAAGAAATTAAGGATAAGAGAGAGAGAGAGAGAGAGAGAGAGAGAGAGAGAGAGAGAGAAGGCCACACATGGCAGCATCAGGATCTAAGCAGGCAATCTTCTCATTACAAGGAAATGTTTGAGAAGTTGCACATGAGAAGTTGTTAATTGAGGTGTAAAAGACAAAAAAAAGATTCACAGTTTTTTCACAGGTTAATTTACTGGAGTTACTTTTTAAAAAGTTGTTCAAACAGCCGCACATAAAAATCAAGTTAAATAGTACTTGAGTAAATATTTGAGTAAATACTTAATTAAAAATATATTGTTAACTTAATAGTGCAATAGTTATGGAATAAACTTAACATAAAGGTTAAATCATATAATAGTATTTCGCATAATCAAATATCCTTATAGCCATGATTTAAAAAAAAGTGCCACCTAGTGTACTTCTCTTCAGTATACCTTCAAATGAATGTGTACACTGATAACATTAAAACCACCTGCTTAAACAACTCTGACCTGTCGGACCTGTATGGACACATCAGCAACAGATCCTTCTGTAGATCTTCTGTGAGATTGGACCAGACTGGCTAGCCTTCACCCCAAGAACATCTGTGATCCTTGGGCATCCATGCCCCCAGTTGCCGGTTCACTGGTTGTCCTCTGTTGGACTACTTTTACTAGATACTAATCAATGCATACAGAAAACACCCCACAGCTTGGGTTTGGGTTTACTTGCTGCTTAATAATATCCCACCCATTGCCAGGTGCCACTGTAATGAAATACTCAATGTTATTCACTTGACCTTTTAGTGGCTTTGTGGTTTTAATGTCATGACTGATCTCTGTATATGTACTTTGACATGATAGTACATTTACTTTTATAGCATTTGGCAGGTTTTCTTATCCAAAGTGACTTACAAAAGTGCTACATAAGAACATCTGGTGACTGTACAGACATCTATAGGAGCTCTGAGAGATGGCCAGCCCGGTCAAGCTGTACTTGGTGCTATAAGTTAGTAAATGATCTTGGCATGTCATTAACTAGGCAGGTAAACAAACGCTTGATATCTCTAGTCAAACTGAAGAAGAGACGTATCTGAGGTTACTGGTTTTTTTTGTCTCAGCACCGGTGAGACAGGAGACATAAGCAGAAATCTTATTTTTATTTCTGTTTCATCTCAGTGCTCTCTAGGATAAACACTGTCTAGGATAAACTAAAGATAATAAGAAAATCTTCTTTTTCCCTGTGGGTGATGGCTTTCATATCAGCTTATACCAGTTTGTCCCAATCTTTTTCTTATTGTTACATTTTAAACAGAGGAAACAACAGGAAAGAAACAATGGGAGAAAAAAAAACAGTTTATTGCCTTTTATCGCAATTAATCAGGACGATTTCACTACAATTACTTCTGACATGGGAACCTGAAGCTGAAAACGTGACCCAGCTAACGCACGCTCACTCACACATCAAACCTACTGTAAGTCAAAACAACTGTCACAAATTAAATCTCACTGTCAACACATGTACACTTACTTGTTATGTACCTGGGCACAAAACCATCTTTGATTACAGTTAATGCATGCACGTTCTATTTTACTGTTTCTAGCTTTCGATCAGCTGCTGATCATAGGCAGTCATATGTTAAACAGTTAAATGAAGGGAGGGAAAGCTGTGCGAAAATTTAAACGAAATTTCAGCTAAATGTGTTTATCACATGGTGAGAGTTTAGAGAATAAATAAATCATCAGGATTTGCCTTACTGTGTTTGCACACAGAAGGAATGTGACCTCCGCATTTAACCCATCCGTGCAGTGAAACACATACACCAGTGAACACTAGGGGGCAGTGAACACACTTGCCCGGAGCGGGGGGCAGCCCCAAACCACGGAGCCCGGGGAGCAGTTAGGGGAGTTAGGTGCCTTGCTCAAGGGCACCTCAGTCGTGTCTTGCCTGATCTCGGACATACTGATAATACTGCCACAAACGCACCGTCTTAGCTAACTAGCTGGGTTACATACAGATATACAGATTATGATGAAGATCCTTTAACGACAAGAATGCAGAAAAACATGCTTACATTAGTGCGATATGGGCTTGAGAAGATAATGAGGTAGAACAAAACAGATACATTTTTCAAAGGAAGCTTGAGCATTTTTTTTTTTGTTAATTAGCATGTTTTGTTTATATTTTGCTATTGACAATACAGTATTGTAGCTGCACCATTAGTTTTTGGCATACTGCAATGCTATTGTCAGTGGTTGGCTGTAAAATTGCAGTAGTTCATTTTTATTTTCCTACTAATACTGATAATATGTGGAGAACGTAAGAAAACGAGAGAAAACCTTTCGCTACGTTAGAATACCACTTCACAAAATTTATCTTTGTGTTTCAATGGCATTCTCGTACACCCCTTTACTCTGCTAACATGCTAACATGCTAACGTTTTTGTATGAATAATTTTATTTATAATTTTGCAAAGCCTACTTTAGAAAAATAGAAACTTGTTAATTTGATAATAGCGTAAAAAAATCTAGCTAGTTAGTTAAAATGACCTGCTTAAATGATTTTGAAGTTTGCTTCTGAAGTAAAAAGTCATACCTCGTTCATTAATTATAGCTATTAGCTTCAACAATTAATTTACTGACTGCTTAACTTCCTTTGAAATAAACATCAGGTGTATAAAACATCTGTGTCGTGGCTATAAAAAACAAAGTTAACCTACTTTGCCAGTAAAGCTAACATGAAGCCCGGTGATATGATATATACATTTATTTTAAAAATAAGTGCCCATGACAGGTGTGCTATCGAAATGTACAATGTAATAAAAATGTATAATCACGGTACATAATTAGCAAGAGAAATGTGACCACATTTCCACCGTGCATTGTATAATTTTGTCCTCTAGGGGATTTTAAAGATAACACAGAGCAGGTATTACTAGTGAGAAAGCCGTACAAGCGAGTTTAGCTTTGGTGGCATGTCACAAAATGGAATAGTGAGTGACTTTACAGACATGGCTGTTTGGATCTCAGTGCTTAATGAGCGTGTGCATTCCAACCTTCTCCCCACCTGTCATTAAACTACATACGGAGTGGGGATCTACCACCCAGAAATGGAGAAATAACAGGCAATTTAGTGATGTGTAAAGAGAAAGAGGGAATGTGAGGGAGGCTGGGGTCATCCCCTTGTGTTTTTAAGGGGATCCTTCCCCACTGTCCCTTCTGAGCTTCAGGCGAATAATGAGGCAGTGGCAGCATAATGGGCCTAAAATAGTGAGAAGTAACATTAAATTACAATAATGTGGGAAAAGGATGGTTAGATGGTGTCTCTTTACATGTCTTACCATCTGTCTTTTTATCTACTTCATGATGCTCACACACTGCTAAAGTTCACAATAAGAAATGGTGCACACCGCATTCTAAAGCATATGCTAATACCCAAGTTAGATGACACTGTGATGACATGTAGTATGGACAAATATAAAGTATATAATGTATAACCCGAAAATGAGTAACACACTCATCCATATAAGCTAATTACTCTATCTCTACAATCTCTAGTTCAATCTCAGCAGACAGTGTTGGATACATGTTTGTCACAGAAATACCTGACTATAAAAAAAACACAAAAGAATTGATTATCCTCTAGTGTGACATTTGTTCACACATTATAAAGTGATGAAACTGATAATGAACATGTTGTACAGGTGAGAATGTGATTTCATGGCTCTAATTTTTTTTTTTATTATTATTATTTTTATTTTTTATGTCTTTATTATTCCTCATTGGTTTTTAATTCCTTTAGGCAAATAACCTGCATTAATGAGAGGAAGAGAGGAAATAAGCAAGGTTTCTGTGTATATGTGTGTATGCTTATAGATTAACAGCTAAAGGTGTACAGTGATGAGGAAGAGCAAGCGGAGGTGGAAGAGGAGGAAGAAGATGAGGAGGAGAAGGAGGGTGACTGGGTGCTTTGAGTTGGATGACTTGGTGGCTGGCAGGGGCAGCAGAGAGAAAGGGAAACAGTGTAATTACTCTCCATGTGGATGGGAGCCAGCTGGGGACCACTTCAACAGCACAGGCTAATTTATGGTGGTGCATGTCTCTCTCAGGCTCCTCACTGTTTCTCTTGCCTCTGTTTGTCTACTCGTTTCCAAGATTCTGTGAACACTGTACTCGACTTATAGTCATTTCTCGCAGTAATGCTTCGAGACAAAGTCACTTGCAATGTTCTGAAATATGTTAATAAAACAGATGATATAGGAAGTCTTATTATCTAGAGTTTTTCACTCTTTACACAAATGTGACACATAAAGCTATAAACACTTTCATTTCACTGCCGAATTTTCTTAGAGCTCGAACTGTAATGTGATCACTCCTAAACTTAAATGTGCAATATTCATGTATCTCAATACACTGCCAGAAATATCCTTGAATCTGTCTTCTTGTTACTTCACTAAAGCAAGAAAGCTTTTACATGAAGGTTTGGTGTCCCAAGGGGACAGGGACGAGAGGTGAATCCTCCTTTTTCATTGTCTTCTTCATGTCTTCCCTTCTTTTTCTTCATCTCTGACATACAGCTGCTAAATTGGTCAGCGTCAGACATTTGACACCCCTGATGGAAAATCACACCCAATAATAGCTTAACCCCTGCAACTTCTTTGAACCAGAGCTGCTATTTCTATTTGGCTTCTTTTGAACATTTTGACAGAGGAAATATACTCTGTACTAAGAAAAAAATATTTTTTAATCTAATATATGTAACTATATACATGTGGAGCCTAATAAATTATGATATAATATGATTTAATAATAAGAATAAGAACAAGGTGAATATGTTATCTTCCACATAACATAAATGAGCATGTAGAAAATGCTCCTAAATCTAATGCTAAATAATTAAGGCAGAGGTTCAATGGTTAAGGCTCCAGGTTACTGATCAGAAGGTCAGTGGTTCAAGCTCCACCACTGCCAGGCTGCACCAGTTGGGTCTTTGAGCATGACCCTAAACCCTGTCTGCTCCAGGGGCTCTGTATCATGGCTGACCCTCTCCTCTGACCTCAGCTTCCTAACAAGCAGGGATATGTGAAAAAAGTTCACTGCTGCTTCTTTTTCAAACATTTTAAAAAAGTATTGGGGTGGACTAGAACAAAATATATATATATATATTATAGATTATATACTAGAACTGTGATTGCAAATTTCAGCTATTTGTGGGAAGTTGGTTATTTGTGTTTACATAAAGTAAGAATAATAAGTAGGTAATTTGTCCTAAAAAATGATGTGTTGCACTCCTGGCTTCCACATTCACTTGTATGTAAACCAGTTATTGCAGTCATCCTTTTTCTGCTGTTTAAAGAAGTGACTAATTAGAGGACTTTCAGTACCTTTGAGAAAAGGTCAGCTTCTCCCACTGCACTGGGCTGTGATGGTTCCAAGGGGTGGTAATTGGTGGCAGCTCCCACCCCCAAAAAAGGCCTCGCCACCCCCAGTTGCTTCTCCATTTGTGGGCACATATGCATAAACTAAGTGTTCACTGATGACCCAGTCTGAGCCATGTGACCCATGTCCCCAATACAATGTATGTATGTTTGAATACTGTAGGTCAGAGGAGCAGATATTTGGTTAAAAAATAAAAAGATGTGGCATTTTTCAACTGAGAAAAAAAGTACAGACATAATAGAGTAAGACACAGGTGAACTAGACTAACTTTAGGTTGTCTCATAATTATGTGATTCACATGCAAAATCACAATTACGTCTGAATTTAAATTTGTCTGATAACGATACAGTCTGCCCGCCCAGCTGAAACCTCATGCCACCCTTTTACCACCGCAGGTAAAAACCTGCTAAAACCACCACTGGCACTGGGCCATTAACAAGCCCAGTAATAGCACACTCAGGTCAGCTGCTCAGGGCAGCTCATCCTACATCTTCCAGGTCTTCTTTTCTTAGTTTTTAGTCTTTTCTCAGCATTTAGCTCTTTTGACTTGGCGAGTGAGTATGTGAATAGTATCACCACACTATTCGGGTCTGTGGAATTGATGTTTACGTAATCCTTCTTTATAACTAGAGGTCTGATGAAGGGTTTTGCAAGAAAACGATAAATGCATGGACAAGGAAATATGCAGAAATGTGTACCTATCGGTGTGCAGCTCAAATAACTATTACTAAATTACTTTTACGCCTTCAGATTTCTTAGATTACCAGTTTTACAAAGCTCTTAATATAACTCATGGCATTGCCTGTTACTGTGGCAGGTGTGTTCAGTGTGAGGAGGTTACAGACCCTTACCGACTCTCCACCCACCACTGACAGCTCAATAACAGTCCGGAATGGCTGAGAAACTGCTTTGCTACACTTCAGCTGACTGAACACAAACACACACAAAGCCTTCTACACACACACACACACACACACACACACGCTCACACTAAGCAGTCTCGGGTTGTTGTTTTTCTCCTGCGCTACCTCACGCTGTTTTTCTCTTTCCCGCCGAATCGATTTGTCCTGAGCGCATCTGTTCCAAGCACCTATTCTTGTCAAGGGACACGTAGTGAACATCCTTTAATTACTTGCCATTCATTTTGTAAAGACTGCACCGGACCTTCATCCATTACTCTCATTTCTCACCAGGAGTAAAAGGGAACATTTTGATATTAAGGAAATGAAAGAAACATTGGTTTTGCTGAACTTCTCTATACCTCCATAAATATATTTTATGGTCCATGGTATTTAAAGAAAAAAATTACAATTGTTGTATGTTCACATATAATCATACTATTACACTGTTGAAACAGCGAATGTTTAACAAATGTGTAATAATGGTGTAATAAAGTAAGGACAGGGTAAAGATATCGTCAGTAAAGAGGCTCACAGCAGGTGAGATTTCATTAGATGATAGTTAACGTCCAGCTGTGCGTCTTTTGAAAAAGGTCAGTCAAATAAATTAATCTTGCAGCCGAAGTCTCTGTCACTCAGCTGCACAGTTTCTGTCCTTGTCCTTTAGCATTCACCATTACAACATGGAGGGAAAAAAAGATGGGTGAATGGAGATGTAACTCGGGACAAATCACGGGAATGATTGATCAAGTCTGTAATGAATTCCAGGCGGCTTGTCCTCTCTCAAGCCAAATGCGCGAGGGAAGATTTGGCAATGTGGATGCATCATCAACCATCCTTGCAGCTTCTCAACTTTATCTGTGTGAATTTTGGAGGTAATGAATGTGATAGAATGAAAGCCAGTGGGAGTGAAATTCAAGACTGTGGAGCTGGAGAAAAATGAGAAAATCTTTAACAAACAAGGAGACTGATACCAAAGTGAACGAACAGGGAAGGGAGGGGAGAAAAGGGGACGAGAGAACGCTATGAAAAGAGCAGGAGAGTGGGAACAGATCAAAAAGAAGGATAGGGAAGGAATGGAAAGATTAGATGAAAAGAAGTGCTCAGAGAGGTAACAAAGCAAACAGGAGACAGGAGGGAGGATTGAGGCGAAACTGAAAGGGCAGTGATGTTCATTAGGTAGTTACAGGTCACTACTGAAAGATTTGATATTATAGACCTTATATAAGATTTTATTTTATATATAGACCTTGCAGTCTGACGTCTGCTTGCTTTCTCGTTCTCTGGAATGTGTTAGAGAAATATGCACACTCCACTCCATTCTGACCGATTGCTGCCTGTTAGTGCAATACCTTATACATAATAATACAATAAGTGGCCACACACAAACAAACCATTACAGCCACTAATGCAGATTGTAATCTATCAGATATACAGATTGCTAGAAGGGGTGTACTAATAACAACACAGAATATCAGAGCTTCCTCCATAGGTAACATCATTAGTCAAGGAGGCACCAGAGGAGGAAAGTCCATTTCCACACACATTCATATGCATATTCAACACAGGCACTATAAACACGACTACCACCTTGTAATTCAGTTATTCAGTTTAAACATATTATACACTAATTACTCTCTATATAACGATGTGGAAAATTAATAGCAAATGTATGTAAGGAGAAGTAGAAGTCCTGCAGTGTGTAAGGAGTCCATGTTTAGGAGCTCATCTAGACCCAAATTCACAGTTTAACCACACACACACACACACACACTTTTCCTGATATCTGTGTGAGGACCTTCAAGGCAGAGTTGTTGAGGAAGTGAATGCTAAACATAGGCTGCATACTTAAACAGTCCGTACTAGAATGGATTCAGTGTGCACTGCTCAACCAGTAAAGCAGTAGGTTTATTTAGTATGCAAGTGTGCAGTATGGACACAACCTCGGACGTAGTAGATCACATATGACGCAATTTTGTACAGAGAGAAAATGTGTTAACTCATAATGTTGTACATAATCGTAATATTTAGAAATTAAATTGTTTATATTCCCTGCTTTTCGCAAGTTTTCTTTATCCTTGAGCACCTTCATAGCTCCTGATAAATTATGGAATAGATTATAAGACCACAGTGTGTCATATTCACATACTTCAAAATGGCTGCTGATGTATTAAGTCATCTGGGTAATTTTTGTTTACTAT
>JAOVVF010000036.1:23670240-23686628 GCA_028565595.1 Duopalatinus emarginatus | reverse complement strand
ATAGCAGGTGACTATACAAAAACTGCTAAATGATTGTTTAATTAGACTGAGGATAGAGGGTAGAGGGTGTTTAACACACACATGTAGTGTGTGTTTCTGAGACCAGAGTGGTGGCTCATTACAGAGCTCTTTTGCTTAAATGTCACAGCAAGATTCAGCAGAACCTCATCAGGCTATATTGATTTCTCGGCTCCCACCTTTGCACATAGTGGAGTTTAGGACTGTGTGTGTCATAACGGAAAAGTACAGACAAACAGGGAAGGAGGAGGGTGGAGGTGGAGTATAACAGAATTAATCTGTTAGAACGATATTGGTTTCAGACAAAAATGTTTATGAGAGGAAGTTGGAAAAGGAGAAAAAGTCGCAAACTTTGGGTTATAAACCATACCTCCACCACTGCCATTACCATCATAACAGCGTTTATTCTGTTATATGATCCTTATATAGCTTTTGGCTTGGGCTGTAGCCTTTGTTTGCACATATCTGGATATTTTCAATCAGGGATCACACAGTATATATGTTTCTTTTTCAAGGCTTGTGGTTTAAGAACCCACCTTGGGACCAGAACGTCCCAGGTTTGAGCCCTGCAACCAAGAAGACTCAACTGAAGTGCCCTTCAGCAAGACACCAAACCCCCAACTGCTCCCCAGGTGCTGCGGATAAGGGGCTGCCCACTGCTCTGGACATGTGTGCTCACTGCCCCCTAGTGTTCACTAGTGTGTATGTGTGTGTTTCACTACACAGATTTAAATTCCACTGCACAGTGATCAGAGGAGTTCTCACTTTCACTTTCACTTTCACTAAAATGCCCAGACTTCTAAACTGAGCATACACATAACATTTAGTAAGCATGTCACATCATGACCTTCTGATCAACTGACCAATTGAATCACTCAAGAGTACTGACCCTGAGAAGAAGCAGTTTGCAAGTCTGGTGTTATAACAAATAGAGGCGTATGATCAGTGTATGATAACACCTGTCTACTGTAACAAAGATTGTGGTAGGCATTTGTGTAAGAACGCATGTTCTGTGTGTATCTTGATGAAGGCCATTGGCTCTAGTTCTTCCTCGTTTAACCTTTTTGTTTGTAAGTGAGTACTTTTAGGTGAGGTTTTGTCATGTATGACAAGAATGTGGGTAAAACATGAGACTTGGATTTTTAAGGGTTGTGTGCTTAATAAATAAACTAGCTGGGATATCAGTGAATGCCAGAATCCCAGTTTAATGTCTACACCACTAACACTCGAGTCTCACCTACTCTTCACTTCTTTCAAAGCGTTACACTAAACCTAACTTTATTAATTATAATGCTTAAAATCTTAGAAATGTGTGTAATAGGTATTTCTTTAGTAAGAAGTTAACAAACATTTAGCGTGATCACAATATTACTACAAACTTAATTACAAAAATTACTACAAAATCTTATCACAAGAAAGAAATTCTATACAGATGAAGCCCTATATAAACATTTCATTTATGTTGCATTCTTCCTACAGATTGTGTATCTGTAAATAGATGTTATTATGAAGTTCTTGCACATACAATTGCTCAATCACTAATTCAGACATCCTTTTTTATATGCATATATTTCCTTCATGTGCAATACTGTCGTTACATTTAATCCTTTACATAACCCATCATTTCCCACAGCTAATAATGTTCACCAAAAAAGTACAGATTAGTTCTTTTCTACTGAGTCTTGTCAAAGAGGTTGAGTCATCCTAAAAACACTGATCATGTCAAGGAACACAATAGCCATGAGGCAAAAACTGCAAATTGACCATGAGTAATAAGCTGACAACTAGAGAAAGGTCTTAGGAAAAATGGACAATGTGCGAGATGACATCGACATAAGCCACACATTAAGGGAAAGGTTTGAAGAAAGACAGATAAAGTACATTTGATTACAAGAAGTGATGTATTTTAAGCCTTTCTTCTGAGTACTTACATAACCATCACCTACAAGGTTGCTTCAGATATGAGTAATCTGCCTAGATTGAGATTAGAGAAACAACTATTGGGCTTTGCTTGTCAAATGTTTTTGGATGCTGGCCTATTACGTTGTTTGTAGTATAAAACCTGGTAAAATATCTAACCAGCTGTGACAGAGACAGTCATCCTCTGTCTAATATTGAGCAATTATCAATGACATCATCGTGATTCTTTATCTGCTTTTGTCAGTTCTGTGGATGAGGCTCTGATGGACCTTCCAAGCTGGCACATTCTGGCCGGGATGCTTGCTGAGATCCTGCGTCTGTCCTAAGAGCCAGAAGCCAGCGGAAAGGCCCAATTTGTCTCCCTAATCTTACATGGAATAACATTTGCATTCAGCCAGCTGCCTGTAATAAAAGCTGGCAGTTATGAGGCCTGCTCTGATGCATTACCATTAATCACAATTAAATAGAGCTTAGTGCTTGTCACATGAATATTTACAGTGTGGCCAGGGCCATATCACACTATAAATTCATAAATCATCCAGCCAGATTATGGAATTTATGGCTGTTTTATTATTCATGATCTGCCTTTTATGTGGTGTTATATTTATTCCCCTCTCCACGGGATGGTGCACCAAGTTGGGACTCGGTGCGCTGTCCATCATTTGAGTCTCTCTCACACACACACACACACACACACACACACACAAAGACACATAGGGCAAACACAGGGGACATTACCCACACTGTCCTGTGAAAGTTCTTTGTCTTCACATCTGCATAGTGCATGTTCAATCTGTGCAGAAGAGATCTGTCTCCTATTTAAAGTGATGTGTGTTTGTCTGTGAGCGTGTGTGGTCTCGTCTTGACATACTGTCTTCTGGTAATCCTGTGGATCGCCATCATGTCAGCCATTTTTTAAAATATTTATTTCATTTTCATGTAGACTCATTATTATTGCTGTTGTGGCTGTTATCGTTTTTAGTTATAATAGTAGTAATAACCAATGCATGACCTATGCAGATGGTATCGGTTTGTGTGGTGAAGAAAGGAAATCTTGGTGTCTGTGCCTGTTACTGTATGATCATTATATGTACCAGTGAACACACAGTCTTCTTCCTTGTACTGTTCATCACAACATCTCCTCTCAGTAAACTTTAATAAAGACTGTATTCCCCCATCCTGTATGTCTGGACTTCATATAATAGACCATATTGATCTGAGAATTACATTTTGCTCAATACCCAGTGCGACTGGGCTAGAGGGAGGGGGGGGGGTGCTCCGTCCAAATTCGTTCCCTATTCACCATGAAGCTCTGTTTAGGCTGCAGCCATTTTGTAATGTTGTCTGAATTCTCCACGGATAATGATTTCCTGGAGAGTTCACTGTACTTTAATCCATAGTACAGTGTAAATCCTGCGATTAGTATAGTGCTATTTTCTGCTCAAAAATGTTATGAAGGGGCAAAATTTATAAAGAAAGGTAAACAAATATTGGCGTTTAAAGATCACCAAAACTTGGAGGTACTGACTGATGGTGTATTTAATACATAGTATCTTTTAGGCTACTTCTGTATTTTTTTGTGGTTTTAGGTTTGTTAGGTCATTTCTAATGTAAATAAAAAATGTAGTGCTGGGCCAACATCATAGGTCACTAATGTTGACTAACATCAGTCTGGTGTCTCCATTTCTGCTTTCACATATATTGTGCTAAATATAACCATGTATACAGTATATAGCAGACAAGTGAGGGAGAGATTTTAGACACAGCAAGGGCACCATCTAGTGATCCCAGAACAAAACACAGACAAGACAAACACAAATAACATCATGGATAGAGATAACATCCACGGGGTTCATAGGTAAGGTCTAAGGTTAATTCAGTGTCAATTTGTGTGTCAAGAAGTATTTGGGGTATTGATGTCATTTGTAACCGAGCGGGAACAAAAACTGTATAGCAGACATGATCACTGCAGGGTTAAATGATCGGAAATTCTGTGTCTCCATGTAGTCTGGTCTGAAACATTTTTATATACTAGCATGCATGCATGTGTTTGTACCAATTTGTGTGAACTAAATATGTCTTAGTTGTTTTGTTTATATCCCCTTGAGGCAGCCTGAGCTCTGAAATAACCTCCTGGAAATAAGTGGGTAAATTGGTTGCTTTTGTGTTTTGTGTGTTGAACTATGCCAAGGCCTCACAGCTTTACAAATGTCAAGTCCCACTCATATAAACACACACACACACACACACACACACACGCACACACGCACGCATACATACACTCACATGGAGTCAACAAAGATACCAAATGTTAGAAAGGTAAATAAAGAATGCGAGTAAATAAACAACATTTCGCATGTCACTGTCTTCCAAATGCAACACATTTTTTCAACAAATACACAGCACCAGACATCATGTGCGGATCAGGCACTGTTATGTTTTTCTGCTAGCATGAGTAGCAAATGTAAATACTTTGAGCAGTAAAACAGCAGGTGGCGTCAAAGCAGACATCCACATTCCATTCAGCTCATTGAGTCTTCCAAAAGAGTGGCTTCAGATTTTTCTGGATCATTTAGAGTACATGGAGATAGTGTTGACATGTCTGAGCCGTCTCAAACGCTTTATCAGTCTTCATCTCATTGTGTTGATTGGTGAATAGTCATTGGGACAGCTGACATTTGTTAGCACCAATTAATAAATCAACAATAACAATAAGCTACATGCTATGCTTATGAAAACATGACGCAATGTCAACTTAGATAGCTGACTGCCTTAGCTAACTGGGTTTCCTCCACGTACTCCAGTTTCCTCCCACAGTCCAAAGACGTGCATGTTAGGTTGATCAGTCACTCTAAATTGCCCGTAGGTGTGAGTGTGTGCTTGAGTGTGTGTGTCTGCTGACAAGAGATTGGGATGTCAGTTTATTTACTCCAATGGAGCACCATGAGTACGGCGAATGCCTGACTCATCCATGTAGCCAATTATCACGAATTGATGTATGTATGCAACTTAAGGCTAAATGTTAGGTAGATGTTCCTTTGGTGCTATCTGCTCTTCTGGTAAAAAGCATAAGTAAACTTAGCTGATATTCAATATAACAGTATGATTGTGACTATAATCTTGCTTTTATATAACAAGAAATTAATATACAGTCAATTATATTTCAGACAAAATATGACCAAATGTTCTATTTTTGCTCTGCTATGAGAAGCAGGATGCGGATGGGTTTCCTTATGAGTCTGGTTCCTCTCAAGGTTTCTTCCTTTTGTCATCTCAGGGAGTTTTTCCTTGCCACTGTCTCCACCAGCTTGCTCATTAAGGATCAAAATTTCTAAGAAATTCTATAAATATATGTTTGACCCTTTTCATTATTTTCTGTAAAGCTGCTTTGAGATAATGACCATTTTTAAAAGCGCTATATAAATAAAATTGAATTGAATTGAAACAGATCCCCAAAACTACCCATGTTCACTTTTTGTCACACTGGCTAGATTGTTAGCTAGCTCACATTGATAATTAACTTGAGTAACCATTTCAAACCATTTCAAAAAGGAAGTGGACTTTCACATGAGGAACAGAGATGAGCCGAGTGACTCACACAGTGAAACATCCCAGTGCAGTCACAGGAAATTAGGCACTCTTATGACGCCACTTAGTCAATCAAATGAGTGGTCTGGAATTAACTGCTGTAAAACACATGAATGAATAACTTACAGAGTGTGAAGGGGAATTCTACTGGTCATTTAGTCTTCTGAAAAAAAATCCAGCTTTAAAAAACCTTTTGAAACATGTCAACATATTGCGAGGAAATATATAAGTTAATTGAACTTTCAAGTGTATATTTTAAGTCTGTTAAATTAGTTCACATAAAGAATTTCCTAACACAGTATTGTTAGTTAGCTGAACAAATACTGATGTGACTTAAAAAAGTTGTGTCAAGATTTTAAGCTAAATAGATCTTTTTATCAAGAACCTGTCCAAACAAAACATATAAAATAATTTGTTTATTAATAAAGTATTTATTAAACAGGATGGTCTACAGCAAATATATTTCTTGTTATGATGCTCTAATATTTAAACCTTGGTAGCTAACTAACACTGAAAAGTTTGGCTTCCAGAATCAACCAGGGAATTATTTTCATCTACCTGGGAGAATGTGTTTTTAAATAAAGTTTCACATGCCACAGGTTTCTTATAAAATATTTCTAATAAGTAACTACTTGTTAAAATGTTTGATAGATCGCCATTGTTAGCCCAAACAGTCCACATTGTCCAAAAGAATCATGGGTAAAGAATCAAGCCCTGCAAAACACAAAGAAAAGTTAGCAGTCTGGATCATATGCATAAATAAATAAATAAAAATAAATAAATAAATAGTAAGTAAGATCAACAAAACAAGATGTATATATAGGTTTAATATATAATCTCCACCTACTACTAACTACTAAGTCATTTACATCAGACACCGTAGGGGTCACGGTTTGTCCAAAGCCCACCTGGAATCGCTGGGTGCAAAACAGTGGTAACCCTTCGATAGGGAACCAATCCATCGCAGGGTACCACATACAAATACATCCATTCACTCACACACTCACACCTAGGGGCAATTTAGCATCCAATTAGCCTTCCATGTGTGTTTTTCAGGAGGTAGGTAATAAACGGAGCACCTGGCAAAAACCCACACAGACATGAGGAGAACACACCAAACTTCTTACAGAACCCACAACCCCAGAAGCGGAGTAACACACACATACACTACCTGTGACACCATTGTGCCGTCCTTTTTAAATTTGTTTAGAGACCTTGAAAACATTTATCTATATCTTTACTGAATGTAGGGTTTCTATGAAATTTATTTAAGCCATATTATGACAAATAGGTTAAAAACAGGTTTGTCACTTTCTTCTGAGACTCTTATACATATTGTATAATAAGTAGTTAATAAGAATGCGACTTAATACACACAAATGCCTGTTCTGATGTTTGTATATTCTTCTTTATTTTTTGCTGTAGATCGATTTGTACTGAGTGACATTACAACTCTTTAAATTTCTAAATTTATTTCTAAAATAAATTTCAAAAATTCTAAATTTTTGATTAAATAGAAGAAAGAAACTATTTCTCATGTTTGCACTGATTTTATGGGTAGTTTTATAATAGATTTTGTTGTTACACAGGAGGCTTTCTGCTAAAGCTTTAGCTAAATTATGATGAATGTGTGTTTATCTTTCACTTGAACCCTGGACCATGACAATGGTCACAACAGAAATTGTTGCAGTACAGTTTCACTAGTGAAAAATTATTCTTTTCTGAGACACTAATGATGCCTTTCTTACCCACAGACAAACTTTCAATCAAAGCAATGAACATGCTCAAACCTGCATGAGATGAAATCATCATTTGATCCTGAGATCACGTTTCCAAAAGTATGTAACAAACACCTTTTTGTAATTAACTAATGATGGCTGTGCTTTATGATACTGTAGGCAAATAAGCAATAAGAAATCGGTTTGATCTGTCAAACCACTAAACAGGGAAAAATACTGCTTCAACAGTAAATAAAGAATTTGTTATGTGCAAGAGTAACTCATTCTGATCATAGCGATAGATCCATATTTATTCAGTGTACAGGGATGTGACAAACTCAAGTTTTTTTTAATCTGTTGTCAGACAATTATCTAAACATTGCAAAACAATTAATGTTGCATCTTTCCAGCTTGATCGGTAGTTTCTGCTTGGCCTTGCTTCACTCAACACAGCTGGTAACACAGCTGAGCTCCCTGCTCAAAGGCTCAGGTGTTCCACATTAGTTATTACCCTTTTAGCTTGCCCCTAAACACCTCCCTCCCAATCTAGGCCCATGGTAAATTACACCCCCACATGCCAAACACAGGTCCAAATAATTAGCTTATGATAATATCCCACCAGCCCCAGGAAAGTTCTCACCCCCCTTTTTGATCTTGGTTTGTGATCAGACTGTAATCACAGCAGTCTTATTAATTTGGGGGCACATCTGCCTATGACAAATGAAGGCCCAGATACCATAAACTCACCCATCCAATCACAGAGCAAGGTTTCCTGTGAGGCTTGCACACATTAGTATTTTAAAACTGTACTCAGATGATGAATATGCCACTGCTAATTATTACTATCGATACATTTCTTCACTCACTACCCAAGCTGCGATTCCTGCTACTGGGTTGCAGCTGGTGCTGGAGCATGTCCCAGTGGTCACTGGGTGGAAGGCAGGGAAACACCCTGGACAGTAACCAGTCAATCATAGAGAAGACAGATACATACAGTAAGGTAGGTGACAGTGCTACCCACTGCACCACCATGCACCCATGATCAAAATGATTAATTAAACTGATCTTGGGTTTAACCTGTCTTGGAATGACAATTGTGCCCTCTGTCTTTTGACACCCACTGGATCCAGGGAATCTAAATAATAACAGAGATGAAAAAAGGCAGAGCTTTAATGCCTTTAAATTCATAATGCTTTAAAACAGTTAATAATCTATCTAATACTCAAGGAAACAGCCATCTGCAAATATATTTTCAAGTCTGAATTTCTAAGAGAATTATAAGAAGGTTGGTTTTTTTTGAGTTTTTAGTGTTATAAATATAATATTTAGCAAGTGTAAATAATTAGATTAATAACATAAGCTTATAAGATTCATCAGGATGAAAAAGAGGATTGTTGAACATGTAAAAAAAAATTATACTGACTTGGAGGGGGAATGTTTTTACAGATTATTTATTATTAAATCTAAAAGACATCCATCCAGCAGGAAAACGTGTAGACACAATGAAAAAATATATGATGAAATATAATTAATCAATTCACTTAGGATTTTACAAAAGACACAGATACCAGATATGGATATAAAACTAGCATTAAGCTATACCTGGGTAATTACTGAAGAGTGCTCATCTACACTACTGCACAAAAATCTATAATCACCGTATATCGTGGACAGTACAAATTTTATTCATTTTATTTTATGAATTCTACATTATTGAGTCAGTACAAAAACATTTTAGATTTCCATAGATTATAAGTAATACTACTACTAATAATAATAATAATAATAAGAAGAAGAAGAACAATAGCAATAGCAATAATACTACTACTAAAAATTATAATAATAATAATGTTACAGAAAAAAAACTGTTACAGATTCTTCAAGACCATTGGAGAAAAACTGATCATGTGATTCCCTAATAAAACTGTCATTCTAACCTGGGACGACTATTTAACAAAAAAGAAAAGAGTAGTCACACCTAATCCTGACTTTCTTTACTTTATTATTGTGTGTTTTAAATAGTACAAAACACAAACACACACACACACACACACACACACACACACACACACACACACACACACACACACACACACACACACACACTGTTTTTATCACTACGGACGCTTCTTTCTTCGTCGCGGTTTGATTAGTAATGAGCGTGCGTCGCGTGTTGATGACGTCAGCTGGGGTTTTCCGGGTTCTTTGGGCTGTCGGATTCAAGCCAGCCCCAGCTACGCTAGCTAAAAGTTAAACGCCAGACTGGTAGTGTGGCAGTCTTCGAGGTCGAGTACACAGACGATACGAGTGAAATCATGAAGGGGGGAAGCGATTCGTACTACAGTGTGTGTGTTATATAGCGTCGCTGTAGTGGACACGGAATAAAAAATTAGCAAGTGAGAAAGGAGAATGTCAACAACGCGGCCCTTACCAGGCATGAAGCGGATCACCGAGCTAACCTGCGCAGTGCCCACGGGGAACAGCAGCCGCGCTCCTGCCGCTACTAAACCCCCGCCAGAGGCGTCGACCGTTGACGAATTCGCAGTACATGAAGGCAAAGAACCTGAGTTAAAATGTGCCAAGTCCCGAGTGGAGCAAGTCTTTAAAGTAGAGTTTACAATTATTGGCCTGTTGGACCACACAGTCGGAGCCCACGGAAGTAAAGCGTCTAGGCAGATCTGGCTTAAACTGATGGGGAAAAAAGAGGATGTAAAGAAAGCAAAGGTAACTAACCATTACATTACTGTCACACACACACACACACATATATATACATACACAAATCCCCCGAGGATGGGCGATAAAGCAGTGACTTAGTCACACATTAACTAATCAGTATTGTCCTCAGCTGACTGTGTATCAGATGTGGATTTCTGTAAATGCTTTCTATTTGTCTGTTTTTTGTCTGTTTGTTTGTATTATTAGACAGAAGTGTAATGTTCGATTAGTTTTGGCTAGTCCAGTGACAGATCAACTCTTCACATGATCTTCAAAATGCTTGAAGTGATTTACGGGAACTTTATACAGTAATATCAGCACATCGAAAAAGAAAAAAAACAAACAAATCCCTGTGAATGTGATCAGACCCAGTCCTTCACTACTGAGTGTACTTCATTAGTCAGTTCTCCTGACGCGCCATTGTTTACGGTGAAATTACGAATCGGAAGTAAAAAAGCGCCGCTGCCGGGAAACGTGGAATATCCACCCAGTGATGAGTGTTAGACTGGAAAACCCAGGAGCAGTTTACATCCACAGCTATACATTACCCTGCTAAAGCAGATCTTTCACTTCTACACTGGTGTCTAATGTGGGGCTTTAGTTGTTCTTGTTCACAACTATAAGTGTGTTTATGCATTGTATGCACAGGATTTTCATCTGACATGAACACCGCATCACACAGTCATTAAGATCATCCTAGAAGATCTAAAACCATCAAATCATTCCCATGGAAACAATCCCCAACAGCTTCTTGTTGTGCTCCAGTGAACTGATTATTAATCACAGGCCGGTGTTTTTAACCCTTCACGTCTTGACCGTAATACATCTGCCTAGTGTCAGGACATGTCACATATCCTGTGATAACATCAGCTCTGTCATACTTTTGTTTCAGCTAAGTCAGAGTGGGGACCCCCGCTGTATACCTCATGTTCAGTTTCCACCGTCCTCCAAAGCTGCGAGTTTCAGCCCCTTGTCATTACTGGCAGCCGGTGATGCCGTAATGTCTGTAATGTTCGGTAAATGGAGTACTCATTCGATCAAAAGGGAGACAAATCTCAGCTTCGTTTTTTTGTTGATGTAATGGTCTACCCCAGGGGGTTCCTGTGTCATGATGACATGTGCAGAGAAAGAGTGGAAAACCAGTCATTCCATCACAGACCCACGGACTTACTTTCTGAGTCAGCTGTTAAAACAATTCGCATATCCTAGAGCTTGCGTGTTATTTTAAGATCTTTCTGGTTACCCAAACCGCTAAGGCATTCAGTTACGTTCCCCGGTCTCACGCCTTAATTTCATTTTTCTTTTTTTTTAATAATGTAACATAATGTGATTGCTGTGCTCAGTAGTCTGCACTGATCTACATTCCATATTACCCATTGGTCACTTGTGAAACCTCTTGTGTTTAATGTGCAGTGTACAAATAAGGCATGATGATGATATAATAATAATAATAATAATAATAATAATAATAGCTTTCCAACCAGTTCCAAACCTCAGATATATATCCTTATAAATTGTAAGGTACAGTCTTGCACTACATTATTATGAGCTACTTTTATTTTGCCTGTGTATTTTATAAGCTGCCTCCATACTTGTCTCATAGAGACAAAGTGATCTTAACCTTCATTGTGTGATAAACTAATGCAGCCAGACTGTTGTTTTTTTCTGTAGGAGTATCTTAAGGGACTTTGTGCCCCAGAGCTGCAGGCAGAAGAGAGATATCCAGTGGACATGCATTGCATCTTTGTTGGTGCTGGTGGCCTCTTTCTGGACCATTTGCTGCGAGACACAAGCGCTGAGGTGCAGGTGCTGGAGCCAGGTTGTCTAAGGCTACTGGGTTGTGTCGAAGCTGTGGTAATGGCACAGAGCCGTGTACAGCAGTTTGTTGGCCTCTTCCAAGAGAAACGGAGCTTGCCACCTGACAGAGAGCCCTCAGTCAAGCGAACCTTTAAGAACTTTGTGGAGGATCGGGCAGACAAATACACCATGGAATTGTTGCTTTTGCCTAGCGCCCTAAAGGAGGAGCTACTGGGGCTGGCACAGAGCCCCACACAGCTCGGTGTCAGTTTAGATGTGGAGCAGGACCGCTCTCAGACCAGCACTCCTGTCACTGACCTCTCCAACCGAATTCTGGTTGCAACCTTTGAGGAAAAATCATCCGCAAAAGACAAGGCGTCCTTTGAGGACAAGGCATCCAGCCCTGTGCCCATTCCTGACATGCTGGTACTGAACGGACGGCCAACTCACAAGAGGCGCTCATCAGAGAGTGAGCAAAGGGACACCAAACGGCAGTACTCACTGGAGAGAAGAGACGAAGACCAGGACAAAGAGAAGGCCCGTGATGAGAGCCAGGCACGGGCAAGGCCGACTGGCTGTATGGGCCCACTGATTCTGGACTCTGGTGATACATCTGATGAGTGTGAAGCTGTAAGTCCTGAGACCAACCTACGCTGTCTGGTGAACTTCTTCAGAACCATGGGCTACCAGCAGGATGTGGTAGAGCGGGTAGTTCGTGAAACAGGCCAAACTGAAGACACCTTCCTGCTGCTGGAGCGCATTGTAAAGGAGAGCGAAAAGAACCAAAAGAGCCAAGAGACCTCCACTATGGTTAACACACGTCCCTCCACCAACTCCACTTACTCCCAGCTCAAGGTGAAGGAACGTGTGCAAGGTCGAGCTTTAACAGAGATCAAGCTAAAGGAGAATATCAAGGTGCCCAGCAGTAATGGTTGGAGCCAGAAAAGCCAAACTATAAGTACAGCATCACTGGACAATGATGACGATGTCATAGAGATCGGGAGAAAATGCAGGACAGTTGGGCCTCTGGATCTTAAATCGGACCCCAGGTTTGATTGCCTGTCACGAGGTGGCTCACAGACTGTGGGGCCCATGCGGATGGAGAGTGTGACGCCACTGCGTAGTTCTGCTACAGAAACACGGCCGAGCTGCTCCTACCAGACCTGTCCACGAGTGCCACTGCCCCACACTGAGCCACCAGCACTGTCAAAGGCCATTCCTCTTACAGGGATGTCCCGCTTTCATCAGTCACTGCGCACCGCTTATCGTCTGGTCCTGCAGGATGAACCTGGCGACCCAGACCTCCGACACATCATCATAGATGGCAGCAATGTGGCCATGGCGTAAGTGTAGCCAATTTAGTTACTATATATAGTTAACTAGCTGAGAAAAGCAGCCGTTGTTTCCTCACTGTAGTTGTGGATGTCTGGAGGGGGTTATGTGTGTGTATCAAAATGTGAGCAAATGTTTAAAGGTTAAGAAGTCACTTCCAGTAAGTAGTGTGAATGTGAGTGTTTTTGAACCCAGGTTAGTACGTGCATGTGTGTGTGAAAGAGAGTGGGAGTCGTAAACCAAGATAAGGTACAAAATGAGTGGGTGACCTATGTCGGTTCAGGTTGTGGGCTTTGTCCGCGCCTATTCGTGCTTCCTTTTCTCTGTCATCTTGTTCAAATGTTACTTTTCAGCACTTCTTTTCTATTCTCTAGGTGGTTTCCTGCAAGGCCCTCTTGTTATGAGAACTGTGACAGTGGGCACCAAGGTGTGATTAATGGTTTAGGTAGGAGGATGACTTACACTAGGGACTTATTTGAATAACAGTGAAAATCTTGTGTCGTAGTCACAGTGGGAGGTCAAAAAAACAATCATGCTGACAACCCCAAAGCTGAGACGCTTCCTATCGAAAAAGGAATACGGGATCTCCTGACCTATAAAATTGTGAGCTAGTAAAAAAAAATTGGGGCAGGGGGTGGGGGGGGGGCTGTTAGAGGTGTACATACAAAAACTCATACCAGGATCATAAGACGTGTCTATGCTATAGGAGACAAGTAGTTTGCCCCACATTGTCTGTATGCTAATGATTCACACAGATGACCTACATGTGTCTGGAGGAGGATAACTGTAGTATTCCTGTGATTAGAGTTTGATGATGTTAATCCAGTGGCATAATCTGTACCTGTATTAACAATAACAGCTATAAAAATTGTGAATTATTCACTATCCAGCTATTTATTAATACTATTATAATGTTGTTGTTTTTTTTCTAAATTAACCTTTCTGGTAGATGGTAGACAAATGTAATAATAAAAAAATCAGCATGGAGAAAATAAAGGAGCGTTCCTTTTCATACAGTGAAGGAATCGGCATAAAGTTTGCACTGAACTCAGAACATGATACTGTAAGGGAAAAAAGGAAGGACATCTCTCGAACTCGGTGAAAAATTGGTCAATCTTTATTTACAAAGACGGCAGTAGAGAAATATATGGACGCATCTCGGATTCAGCGCAGTTAGTCTGAACACACAGTAATGAAAGAACACACCTTATATACATTTGAAAATACCGTCTCTTGTAGAGGTGTGACATCAGCTGTGTTTGATCAATGTTGATACAATCCTGCCATCCATTTCTAACTAAAAGAACCTATGGAAATTGAGATCTCACACCTTCACATTTGGGCCGATTCCCTTTATCTGTGATTTTTAATCTTCCAGTCCCACTGTGAGAGCTGTCTCAGCCCTTCATGCCTTGTTTCTTTCTATGCTAAAAGGCCAAATGGACTTTGCCACTTTGGGGAAGCAACCATGGTTTGGACCTTTTATCATGGTAATGGTTTTGTTGAGTGTGGTGTGCAAGTCAGTGTCTTTGGGTCCATACTGTAATGTCTTACAGTCCCCCCCTTTGCTTTTGGCCCTGAAGCATCACATCAACTGCTTATCACACACACAATGAGTGGCACCCAGTGGTCGACACCCTCCTGCCTTAGGTTGCCCCTCATTGGCCTTGAGAAGTCTTACCAGTCATTGAAGAAGTGCCTCAAAACACACTGGTGCCCACTCTCTCAACTGACTAAAACTTTTTATTTTATACCAGTTTATAATGGCAGTCTAGTAGCCCTAGGAAGGTGTGATAGTCAATGTTGGCCAGGGAGCAAAGATGTTTACGGGTGATCATAAGACTGTCCAGAACATGACTTCTGAAGAATCCATTCCAGTAGCTGTAGGTACTGGTCATGGATCTTCCACACTTGCACTCTGAACTCTGTTGCCTAGTGTGGGTTCTTGTGCCTCACCCAGCAGTTTGTGTTTCTTCTTTTCAGCAGGAAGACACATCAATATCCAGTGGTACTCCTGTTCTTTTGATTCCATGTTATTCCATACTTCTCTTGTGGGATGGACCTCAGTAATCTGAGGACGTCCTCAATCTTTCAGACAATTCTTAAATAAACACTTGGATACACTGATATATTTCAGTTAAAACACACAATACAGCTGGAACTCAGGGTGGCAACATACACACGGCATATATATGAGCGACATAAACATTTAGTTCAACTTGTTTACCTGACCTTTGACAACAGTTCATAATAACATAAGCCTACAAAGCATTCTCAGAATGTATCAAAGAGGTGCACATTAACATTAATAGTAGTAGCAGTGGCACATCATACACACACATCACCAATATTTACATTTACGGCATTTGGCAGACGCTCTTATCCAGAGCGACATACAAGGTTATTGGTATTACAGGTAGGCCAACATAGTCTTACCCAAGGACCCTTATTGGTGTAGCACAGACTGGCTGCCCAGATGGGGAATCGAACCCAGGTCTCTCACATGGGAACCCAATGATGTTACCACTGTGCCACACCAACCACCACTGAAGATAGGTTGCTTCTGTACAAACAGACCGTTATATATCTCAGAAATAAAATGAACATTTGTCTAATTAGACAATCTAATCTTACAGAGCCTTAATATGTGGTTCAGTAGTTGTAAAGGAAGCGCAGTTAATGATTTAATATGGTAAGACTATTTACGGCTGTAAATACAATCTGACAAAGGTGTGATATTACCTCACAAATAGCAGGTAAAGTAATTATGACTATTACTACAAATGTGGAGATGTTTTACTGTAATTTACAACCCAGTATAGAAATAAAATAAATCAAACATCTAAAAAGCGAATAAATAAAAAAAATCTCAGTAGATCCAGAGTTTCCTCTGGAACTCTGGGCACAGTGCATAAACATACATTACTTTTTTTTCTAAGGCATCACACAAACACTCTCATCTCACCCCCCTTCAACACACACACACACATTCACATTTCGAGTCAGTATAGGGTGGCTAGAATGGCTACTGGCAGACTTTCAAATTCCTATGTGTATTAGGACATGTAGACTGTGTTCTCCCTATGTGTGTGTGTTACTCTGTGGGTGACTGTGTTTCACTTGTTATAGGAAAGTCAACATTGCTGTGATATAAATGTAGATAAAATGCTCCAGCAAGAGGCAATATATATAATTTATCAATTAGTGTTGCAAAATTTGAAAAATCCTGGTGCTAACCCAGGGAGCCAGGAATTATGTGCAAACTGTGAACTGGCTCTATTAACTATCCTGTTGCTG
>JAOVVF010000036.1:23643798-23668569 GCA_028565595.1 Duopalatinus emarginatus | reverse complement strand
GTGTGTGTGTGTGTGTGTGTGTGTGTGTGTGTATGATGAGTCTTAACTTTGTTCTGAGATAAAATACAGGTGTTGGTTAAACTTGTGTGGTTTCCATAGTGATTTAATATCAAACCTTTTTCTGATTATGATGCTCTGAATCAATACTCAACAGAGGCTCAGTCTTTCATCATTTCCTTTTTGTTTATTAACTTAGGCCAATGTCTTGGACTACAGAAACCGAACGTTTTCTTCTGTCCTCTTTATTTCATTAAGCCCATATTCTATTACCAATTCTGCTTCTGACTCAATTAAAAAAAAGCATTCATTCTTTATGCATTAACCCACAGTGTCCATAACATCCAATATTACAACTGCTTTTTTTCCAGGCATGGACTACATCAATTCTTTTCCTGCCGTGGGATTGCCATTGCTGTGGAAGCATTTTGGCAAAGAGGGCATAGAGAGATCACAGTCTTTGTACCCCAGTGGAGGCAGAAAAAAGACCCCAAAATCACTGGTAAGAGCCCAACAAATCCCTTTACTTCATGGTTGGTCAGGAGTCTAAAAATGGAGTAGGAAGTTACATTACTTCTTTACATTACTAGAATTCTGTGTGCCAATAATTTGACCATGGGAGCAGCAGTAACTCTGTGGTAATACTTCTGTGCTAGTGGCCAAAAGGTTGTGATTTTAATTTTCCCGGATTGCCAGGGAGCAATGGTACATGCTTGAGCAAGACCCTTAACCACAAACTGTTCAGTTCTGTTTTCTGTCTCAGTTGAAACTATGCAATCAAGTGCTACTCAGCTGAAGGTATATGGGTCATTTCAGTATTGGAGGACATTGATGTTTTTGAAAATGTTGTTGTAAAAAGTTTCATATTTTGTCATTTCTGCTTATTCAATAAGTAAGACACATTAAATTAATAGAAAAACCTCTCACAGGAACATGCCATCTCAGCATGTTAAACAATTAAAATAAAAAAATAAAAAAATTTGGGTTTGGACACCAGCCTTGTTATGGACATATAGCTCACAAGCTATTTTTCATGAAAGTATTGTCTTTACATGCACAAGAGCACACATCTGGATCTCTTAATCTTTAGATAAAATAGCATTAAATCTGTTTGGATATTAGCAAGAAATATGCTGACAGCTTACTTAATATTCATCAATTTTTTTAGTACATAAATAATTTTGTAAATATTGGTAAACTATTGTACTTTCTTAAATGTTTGTAAATAACAAGGTTGACGTTGTTGGGTTATGTGGTATTCCGTGTCAGTGACATTAGAAATTCAAAATACTTTGAACTCACGTTTAAAGGTCCTGACAGGTTTTTTTGCATTTAAAGCTTTTATGGTGCAATCAACTTTCACAACTTAGAAATTATAAAGAAGCAACAAACTGTCTAACAGTAAAAACTATTCAGTGTGTAGACATTTCATTTAAAATTCACATTAAAAATGAAATAATTCAAACTAAGCAATTGTAAATATTTAAAACCTTCATACAACATTAAGGCTTGATGTATCAATCAAATGAAACATGAAGATGATTAATCATTTAAATTTTAACAATGTAAATGAAATTTTACCAATTATGACCAATTAAATAAATAAAATATAATTAAAAACTATACGTTTATAATAATTTCATCCACTAAACTCTGTATGTAAAGAAATTGGATGTAAAAATGTATTTAACTATTTAAATACAATGCATTTTAAAATACCTCTCTTTATTATGAATATACTTAAGTCTTTGGTTTCCTAGCCATGGATACAATGCAATATTGTCAAACCTGTTATAAAAAGCACTAACAAGGTTGACGATAACAGGGTTGACAACTGGCATGCTAAATCTGCAATAGCAAGCAATGTTATGAAGTACATATAGCTAGGATACTTATTTATTCAACAAAGATTTTGATAACATTTTCATATATATTTTACTTTTACAAATATTTGACTATTTTCTGTGCAATTTAAGGGTTACACGGTTGTTAAGTTCTGTTTCAAGTATGTGTCAAGTGTACAAAACACGCTTTAAACCTGACAGACAAGGGGCTGGCTTAACATTTCTTACATGCTATTCTTCTTTGTAATGAAATGAAGTTACTTCCTTAAAGTCAAATGATGAATGAAAACAGATTACAATTTCCTGGGGTCTTTTCCCTCATCATAACAGGGTTGACAGAAGTTGAGGACAGGTATAAAATGATATTTTTTCACTATTTATGCATTGACCGTAATAAAAAAAAAAATTTTAATGAAAAAAAAAAAAAGTGAAAAAACTTAATAAAAAAAAAAAAAAAAAAAAAACACTTTAAGATAAAAACTGCTAGTTGCTGACACTTGATTAAGCCCAAGGACATATCATTTTACTGCAGCTTCAACATTTGATAGAATTTTTTATATTTAAAAAGAAAATAAAATACCAAACATTGAGTGTTTATTGACAAATAATTTATAAAAAATAATTATGCAGTTGGTTGGCCAAAAGTAGGTGGACACCTGACCGACATATGCATAAGTGCATGTTGAACATTACGCTCTTCTGAGAAGTCCTTTCCCCTAAATAAGTGTGGCTCTGGGGACTTGGTCACTGAATGAGGGTTAAAAGAGACCTGGGGTGCAATCAGAAATCAGAGCTCTGTTAAGGCCACTCGAGTAATCTCTAACCATCACTTGCTCACTTTGTGCACAGGGGCATTGTCATGCTGAAACAGCTTTGGGTCTCTTGGTTCCAGTAAAGGAAACTAATGCTACAGTAAACAAACACATTCTGTGCAATTGTGCACTTTGTTTATGTAATGGTTAGGTGTCCACATAGTTTTGGTTGTATAGTGTAGTACACAATGTCAAAATTTGCTCCATTTGCTACATTTTTGCCCCAGCAACCCTTCACTTTCTAATGGTTCATTCAGATGCTTGGAAATCTTAATTTGTTAGTCAGAAGTGGTAATATGAGTACAGAGTTTACATCGAGTAATGCTAAGCATTGATTAGACAAGTTATACATCCATTCACCATCTGGTTGGAAACAACAGCGATCCAGTCTGTGTTAACAGGTCCTTGGGTGTTAAATGTGGTTTAGTGTACTGTCTGCCCCTAAGGAGAGTTGATAAAGCTGTATATTTCTGTTGTAAATGAAAATGTCAATTTAAAATGTCAATTTAAAGGTCTCAAACTAATGCTAAAATTTTCCAGGACAGTGGGGACTGGCAGACATTCAATGTTGTACTATAGTAGTCATACCTTATCTATTAGTCCATAACCATAATTGTTTTCACTATCACTTCTGGTTATAGCAAGTTTCTAACTGGTTAAACAGTGAGTCGAGGATGTTAGAAATTTGTGTTTTTTCTACTCCTAATCTAATGTGATTGGGTTTGGATAGCCATATTTAGGTTGTAAGGGGAATACTATTTTAGTCAGTATTTGGTTCTTATACAAGTTTCAATAGAATATGCTGTTTCACTAACAGTCAGGTACCTGTTGTGGGCCAGGAAAACTGAACAACTGAATCTGCCTGATTCAGTTAACCTGGATATGCAATTTCCACGAAACTGTTTTAAATTAAGATAAAAATTATTCAGGAAATTATACATGATCTTTAACTGTGACTGGTAAGTGATATTGTAAGGGTATTGTCTTTCATACATTTACTGGCCTGACCACCTGATGCTAAATCAGTGCAGATACTGGTTTCTATCCTGGATGAGGCAGGTAACTAGTTAGAGTAAATGTCTTACATTTAAACAGCTTTAAATAAAAAAGGTAACAAAACTTTAAAACTGTCTTGGCTTGCTAGCTAGCTAACTTACCGTTGCTGACTTTTCAACGAATCGCCACAAACAAAATATACACTGGCGAGTTGGCAACTACCGTTATCTGCAAACTTGTAGCTGGTTAACAAATAGCCATGAAGCTGGCCAAAACCGAGTCATTTTATACTACCAACTGCAGATCCTCAGCATATACCTCTAGAGACATATACGCCCCCTATGCCTTGCACATAACAATGGCAACTAAAATAAAAAGCTGTTTTCAAGGCTTCCAAATGCAACAGAAAATTGATCACCTATTATCCAGAGATTGCAGGTTCAAATCCAGGGTGTTGTTACAGCTGTCTTTCGCCAGGAGGCTAGAATTATCTGTGCTCTCTCTGCCATGTCAGTACAAGTGACACAAGCCAATCATGGGTGTCTGTGAGCTTGATCGTAAACAGATGGTAAAGCATGTGATGCCCTTCTTTGGCTGCTGGTTCGTAGCTCTCACATGACCGGGTGGAAATGACTAATGGGAAAAGTGCAGAAAAAAAGAAAACAGATGTGTGCAGCACTACACAATATTAGAATGGACCTGTGAGACAATTTGTGTAATAATTATTTTAAAAAAACTAGGGATATCGATGTCATTGCTTGCATAATCGCATAATAATATATATTTATATTTTAGGGAATGTAAAAAACGGTATTCCTTTTTTATCTTCTGATTAAATTAAACCATATTTTAAATATTGTTCAGTGGTCTCACTGGTTCAAATATGGTTCAATGTCTATATTTTGTCTACCACGTTGCCTTATTTAAGTACTAAAGCTACTTCTCACCAGAAGGTGGCAGTAAGATACCTATGAGTCTGCATCATTCACCCTAAGAAGATGATTAAGCAGTGTGCAAGACCCAGAATGGAAAGACTAAATAGAGTGTTAATCACATTCTGCAATGTAGAATGTGATTAACACTTTTTACAACCAACATCAGTGTCACAACCAGCTTTACTCTGTTATATTCATATGTAAACATGTTTATGTGCCCTTTATTTTAATTCGGATAACTTTCCATAGTATTCATACAGCTACAGGGCAAAACATATTTTAACTAAAGCTTAACAATTATACTAATAAACATGTTTAATATACATAACCCATTTGTTAAATCTACACCGAAGTCCCAGATAAACTGGTACAAAATACATAGGCTCCTATTGACTCCATAATGGTATGGGGTTTGTTTAGCTGACTTTCCATTGGACACCTGCTACATCTACAATCATCTCTGACCCGTTAACGCCATGTCTTCCTTTTTTTTGATGAGTTATGCCAGTTTGTTTTCTGCATTCGTTCTGATGGGTTTGACCTTTTCTACTGGGACAATGCACCACCACACATGTCCACAGATGTCAAATTATGGGGTTTTGCTTTTCTTACCAGAATGACCATATCTCAACATTAGCGAACACATCTGGGGTGCCATGCAACACTGGCGGTACGCCAGGCTAATACTTGGTAGGAAATAAACACCATACTTCCTGCGGTCCAATACAATTCTGTTGTATTGCGAGGTGTAGAATTTTGGTGTTTTACTGTGTGTTTCATGGCATCCCTGATGTGTTTAATACTGTTGAGATCTGGTGATGTAGGTGAGAATAGCCAAACTCGGATGAGTGTTTCAGTTGGCATCTCTAGACATGTGTGGTGGTGCATTGTCCTGCTGGAAAAGACCAAATCCTTTAGAATGAATGCAGGACATGATCAGGGGTACCTAGTCAGAAAGTAAACACGCATAATGCTCACCTGTCAGAGACGTTGTAGACGTACCAGTTAATTTTTTTTAACTGTCTAACGTTATTCTGGTGCTTCAGTGTATTTTTACTTAACATGCTGAGAATTTATTTGGCAGTGTTCAAGTTCCAGGCTTTAATTCTAATTTTCTTTGCTGTTACAGAACAACACTTCCTTAATCAGCTGGAGGACTTGCGGTTGTTGTCCTTCACCCCCTCTAGAGAGTTCTGTGGGCAAAGGATAACTTCACATGATGACAGGTATAAGCTCCTAAAAAAAAGTCAATCCCAATGCTATTTAAATTTAAATTTTTGCAATTTTCCCTTCAAGTGATCACCATAGATCATCCCATTAGACGTATTATTACAAAGAACACCCCAGGAGAATGCTAACCATCATCATTCTTTCAAAGAATGATTAAATGGCTTAAGGCTTAACTTCAGTATTGCAGCATCTGTTGATACAGTGTTTTGTCCCCCTGTGGTCTACAGGTTCTTGCTTCATTTGGCAGAGAAAACAGGAGGCATCATCGTCACTAATGACAACCTGAGAGACTTTGTTACCCAGTCTGAGGCTTGGAGAAAGATCATACAGGAGAGGTAACATTTTCCTTCGGTTTTGAAAATCGGTCTACATATTCATGTGTGTTAAGCCAACCAGCAAAGCGTTAAGTGAGACTTTACGAAACTGATTAAGCTGGACATTCTATTCTATGGCTGCATTCAGGCTCTTGCAGTTCACCTTTGTGGAGGATCATTTTATGATCCCAGATGATCCATTGGGAAGACACGGACCTCTTCTGAAGCAGTTTCTTCGCAAAGACAGCCGGTGAGTTACCCCAGAAATATCCATGCATAGGGTTGGTTTATAAGTACAGTACTTAGCAAATATGCTGGAAAATATTGTGACTTTATTCCTTCTCTTGCCAGATCCACTGCAAGTCCTCTTATGCCCCAGCTTCGAATGGATCTGCAGCCGACACCAATAGTTTATGGCCAAACACATACCCAGTTGCCCACTCACTCCAGATCAGCATCACACTGGCCCCATTCCGGCCCACCAGACTGGCATCCGCCTCGTCCGTCGCCTTCCCCACCTCCTCAGCGCTCGCGTTCAGAAACTACAGACCTGAGGAGGAAGCTGTATGACATTTTCCCTGAACAAAAACAGCGTATCGACCGCATCCTCAATGACAACCCTTACATGAGGGACCTGAATGCTCTGTCAGGCCTCGTACTGGGCTGAAGATATCATTGTTGAGACCACATGCGCACAGACACACACAAAGCAGTGTTTCATGTCAGCGTGACTACAGAACAATGGTGAACACGACTTTGATTTTTTTTTTTTTTTTATATATATAAAGACTTTATGATCTGAAGACTGCTGCAAGTGGGTTGTTTGTTTTAGGGAATCTTGTTCTCTCTACTACTTTTATTTTAAGATTAAAGACTCCCTCCCATGTAGCTACAAGCACAATTAATACACTTCAGTTTGGATTTGTGTTAAACGAAGGTTCAATTATGTAAAGTCCAAGTGGCATATATTTGATGTACATATTTATTACAAGTATTCTTCATAATTTATCAGTAAAAAAATCTTTGTTCTAAAAGGTGTTTTAGCCACACAGTTGTGTTTAAACTGGATTTGCAGCAAAAGCTGCTGACGGGCAGAAGTTTGTTTTTACAGTCAGTTTCACTAACAATGATTTTGGGCATTGACCCATTTGAGTCAAACTGAAGATGCAATAAAATGCCCGGGTGTCACTTGGTTTTGGGGGCTAAAAATAAATTCAAATTTGTAATTCAATTATGGCATTTTTTTTCATTGATTTTAATTGGTATAACTTTTTTAAGTATGGATTGGACAATTTGAAGGAGGCAATTTGACAGTTTAGAATTTCTCCTATATTACAATATATAACAATTAGCTATTCAAATTCAGCTGTAAATCTGTCTGCATTGTCAGACCTAGGTTTGTTATAAATCTGTATTGAATTTTCAGCAAAATTCACAAACGTCTGGCAGTGCCTTGCAGATTCTTGATTGTTTGGAACACCAGCTCAAGGGGTGGTGAATACATAAAATGAAAACATAAAGCTATGTGGCTAACCAGTGAATGACTCTGTGTTTAGACCAGCTTTTCTACACTCAGAGGGAAAATTCTTGTACAGATCTCTTAGACATTTGCATCAATTGAAAACACAGTGGAAATGTTGCATACAATCAGTGACTTTGCTTCCATCCTGTGTTATGTTTGACGGTGGGGTATAATATGTGGACTTGTCCATGATCTTGGGAGATTCCTCTGAAATTGGAAGAAGAAGACTTGAGCAAAATTAGCCCATTATCCAGGTGAACTGTGGGTATCTCACAGTACAGCTGTTTGAACTGCTGTTTTCTTTAGTGGAAGGCAGTGTTAATAAAGGCTGTATGTGTGCATCGCATAAAAAGTGAATTTGAGTGGTCTTTTTCCCATTTTGCTTTTGTACATGTTGAAGAAAAGGAGGTGCTGTTGCACTCTATGTCTCTATTAGTTTAATCAGTTGTCTCAGAAAAACACATAGAGTTTGATCATATTCAACATCCTCTATATATTTCTGCTCATAGTTATAATGTGTTCCTCATCAGTAGAGGGCGACATTGCTCTCAGCTGACCTCAGTTTAGGCGTGCTTGACTTGCATAGCACCCTCAGTGCTATATTAAGACAAAGGGAGGCTCAAAGGTGGATGCTGGTCCATTTGTTAATCTGTGGCAGCTACAGGAAGTCAACTGGTAAGAAAGCAGCAGTGGGGTAATGTGGGAGATCTTGATCACAAGTCACACTTGCATTATAAATTCGAGCAAGGCACCTAACACCCAACTGCTCCTCAGGGTATAGAGGGAACATAGAAAAAGGCCCAGCACTGAGACTGGTGGGACACCAGTGAAGAGTGCATGGAGCACATGTAAATTTGTTTCATGTCACTTGAAATGACCAACCCTCTAGCTAGGAAGCATACTACCAGCCTGATGGACCATTGTTTCCAAAGCTTGTATGTATATACAGGAGAGTATTGTGTTATTGTGTGACTGTGTCAAAGTCTGCTGAGAGCTCAAAGACAATGAGGACCAATGATACTTTGGTCAATCTAGTGGCCCAACTGGATGTCGTTCTGAATAATGAAGAGAGCCAGTTGATTGTCTATACAATGGTCAGGTATATTAGAAAGAAAAAAGGTGAGAAGTGATAGTAGTTGGTAATTACTAAACAATTACTTCCTTTACAGGAACAGAACAGCTTTTATTTTATTTTACATTAATTGTTTTTTTTTCTTAGTTAAACAGAAGGGTAGTTGCCCCCCACACTAGGAACTCAGTGCAACAAAATGCAGTACACCTTTCATTACTAGGATTCAAATCTTTTATTTCTTAAATATTTAGTGTGCCCGCCTTTATTTCTGATGACAGATTCAATCCTCCTCAGCATCCCTGCCAGTGTTGCACAGATTTCTGAAGATTGTCTTAAGAGACTATGTTTAGCTGCTCTTTGCTTGAGGGGTTGTGTTGCTCTACCTTTTTCTTTTTCTGCCCCAAAGGTGTTCTTCTGGATTCAAATCAGGCAACATACTTGGCCAGGACTATAAAGGTGTAAGGGTGAATTGTTTGTGCTTAGCCTTCAGTTTTCTTTAAATGTGTGGTTTGAAACTTGAGTGGAAACTTGGGTTTTGTCACTTTGGCTGGGGGGGGGGGGGGGGGTTGTCCCTGCTTTCCTCTGTGTACTTCTGAGATTAGTCCTGAAATTTTACTATGCAAAACTGCTGGTTTTGTACTACAAAGTCAATAACAAATACTACATTTGAGACTGGAACTGACGTAGTATAGTGACTGGAACTATTAAGCCAGACTGCTAACACTATTAGTGCACTTCCTTGTCAACATATTAATGAATCTGTAATTGAAGACTTTTAAATCCTAACTTGTAAACGTTGTAGTTAATACTACGGCCTTCATTTAAATCTCAAGTGTTTAATTCCTTTTGTCCTGATAGACTTTTAGACCTAAAAACTCTAATTATATTTTTTGGACTACAGTCAGGCAGAAATATAAAATATTTCCCCCCAGTGTCTTCTGCTAGTCTGAACTCTTAGGGATAAATATATAAGTGATGTTTTATTCTCATAACATGGACTAAGATAATGACTGACTGATGACTGACGTATTACATCTTACCTACATACACAGTGTATCCAGTTTGTCATCGAAGATCCTTGAGGAACTTTTGAAGGTTCCTCAGTTTTAAACTGTGGAGGAACCTCTTAAGGGGCTTTGAGGACCCTTCTCAGTTATACCCAAATAAGGATCCTCTAGGAACCTTAATTCTAATGGGTTCACTGAACATTGAGGGACGTTTGAGTTCTTGGAGGAGCACCTAGGTTCTTGGAGTAACCTATGAGGTTCTTCAAGGGACTACTAATTTTTACAGTGTAGGATGCATTCCTATCAGTCTTAATCTCTCATTCACAACCAAAATGGTACTTAACTTGGATCTATTTAATAAGAAGTAAGGTTTTTCTTTATAAATGGCACAAACAGCATCACAGCATACACTTAGAAATAAACCTTTAAAGCTGGTACCTTGCACAACTTTCCTGGTGAAAGATACGTACTGCAGGTACTATATGAGCAACAGGGAAAAGTGCGGTTTGGTGGTTTTATTCCTGGGTATACATAAGATAAAAGCATAACTGCATAGCGTGCTGCTATAATGCACTTTTGTAATTCTTGTTCTCACTCACCCACATGGATACAGGGAGAACACACTAAACTCCTCACTGACAGAGACTGGAGCAAGGCTAGAACCCACAACCCCAGAATTCTGGAGCTGTGTGCCACTGTGCCACCTGAGTCTGACAGCCTGTAACTATTTCATTATGCAATTCTACAGGACGATGAAAACGAAGTTGACTTGATAAGAGAGGAGTGTACAGTAAAATACTCTAAAAGAGAAAGTGGTGTGCTGGTCAAAGAGAGAAGCCAAGATCCAAAAGAAACCCTCATATTTTCCTTTCTCCTCTCTACCCAACATGGCAAGGAAAAACGACCCGCTGTTCTGGGAGGAAGGTTCAAATACCATGAACATTCCAAAACAGCTCAACATTCTCAGGAGTGTTGCATTCCCAATACCTCCTCCCTCTGCTTCTCTGCCCCAGATCTCTTACCTCTCTCTCTCTCTCTCTCTTTTCCCTCTCTCTCTCTCATAGTAATCAAATACCAGTCTCTCGGTTTGATTTAAAACTCACTCAGCCATAATGGAACACTCACGTCTACTGACATTAACAAGTGTGGAGGCAATAGCCGCCTTTATTCTTTAATCAAGTACATTCCTGTGGAGATGCATTTATTTTGCAGCATGCATAGAAGGCAAAGACTGAACCACAAGCCTACACAGAAAGCAGTGTGACTAATCAGACACACGGCTTCACATGCAAGCATGTTATTGTGTGGAGTTTAGTGAATGGATTCAGTGTTTGAACATATTATCAGGATAGGACCATGGGGCATGCAGGATTTGCCAATAAAATGAGTTCCCTAGCAAGTGTAAGAACACAGACATTATATGTTGCAGTACAGATCTGTCCAGTTCACCCCACAGTAAAGGAATAAGAAGAGAAGAACAGCACAGTTTTGTACATACGAACATCCCCCACTCCAGACACTCACGCATACACACTAATGCTGGGGCATTATTTGGATAATTTAGACCGGTGAATGGGTGCATTCATGGGTTTGCTGATGAAGCAATTGCTACAGTAGAGACAGCCATGCATGGAGAGTGGGGAGCTCGTGTGACGATCCTGCATGCTACGCAAGGAGAACGCCGACTAGACCGCGTGTTAAATTAACACACTGTTTCAACTCCATCATGTGGCACACTGGCTTAACTCAGGGAGGGGCCGCTCCTTCCCTCCATCTGCTGTAGAGCCGCAAACAATGATGTCATTTCCTTACCAGGGCTGAGTTGGCAACTTTGGAAGCTGGAAAAAAAAGCAGGGCTCATTTGCTATGAAAGGCTGCTCATTTTTCTGGCTGTACAATCTTTTTTGCTGGAACGAGCCTTCACACCCATACAAAATTTGCATAGTGTTCACATAGAAGTGATGTATGACTCCATTGGGAGCATCTATTTCTGAACCTATGACTATGACTATCCTATTATGACATATTTTTGGCTGTTTTTGAAACGATGCCAAGCATGTACCTCATCTGCACATAAAGTTTGTGGTTTTTTGTATGTACCTATTCATTTGAACTGAGAGTCGGACAGGTTAAGCACTATTTGCATGAACTGCAGTCTGACAGCAGGGGCAGAGGTGGAAAAATCTGAGTTTTAGAACTGCAGGGGAACCACACCTGACAGAAAGCAATGTTTGTAATTGGTCCTGTGAGAGAGAGTCTACAAGACCTGCATGTTTTTCTACAGAACACAAATCTTTATTCATTAGTTTCTGGAAAACCTCAGCCTTTCTATGCAACTTGACACATTACAGCGAAATATAGCCTGAACATTATTTAAAATATAATGTGTATATTGTAGAAACAGAATTATATGTCTTATGCTAATACGTATTTCCATATCCTGGTGCCTTTTCTCACAGTCTTACCAAGTTCCTCTAATCTCTTATCTCTTCCTCCTGTCTCATCTCTCCATCTTCTCTTTTCTCTCTCACTTACTTGGTCACATTCGTCTCCAGAACTCATTCATCTTCAGTAAGTGCCTAAACTTTATTAGTGTCACATTTACACTGCAGCATAGAGAAATCATTTCCTTCACATATGTTAGGACGTTGGGGTCAGAGCACAGGGTCAGCCACGATACAGCATTCCTGAAACAGAGAGAGTGAAGGACCTTGCTCAAGGGTCCAGCAGTGGCAACATTGTTATGCTGGCTATGTCTGGAACATGGCCACCATCTTGAAAACCATCATACTAGATATACTAGACAAGTTTTTCCTATGAGAAGGTTACTTTTGACTCACTCTGTGTATCAGTCTATCGGTCTACAATCAGTCTATCTTTACACACATAGTCTGTCACAGCTCCAGAGTGCTAGGGTTCTGGGTTTGAGCCTCGCTCCCCATTCTGTCTGTCAGGATCTTGATGTGTGCTCCTCCTGCCAGTATGGGTTATTTCCTCCCACCTCCTGAAAAACACACATGGAAGGATAATTGGAGATGCTAAATTGTTCCTAGGTGTGAGTATGTGAGTGAATGTGTGTGTGTTTGTATGTGGTACCCTAAGATGGATTGATGTCCTGTGCAGGGGGTGCTCCTGCCTTGTGTCCAGTGATTCCAGGTGGACAAACCATGAGCCTGATGGACTAAGCAGATGATATAGTGACTGAAAACAGTCATACATTTCTGCTATCTTCCTCTCTTATTTTAATACTCTGTTAGCTGACACATGTCACTTTTCTTAATGTGATCCATGAGCCTGATGGACTAAGCAGATGATATAGTGACTGAAAACAGTCATACATTTCTGCTATCTTCCTCTCTTATTTTAATACTCTGTTAGCTGACACATGTCACTTTTCTTAATGTGATCTAGTTATGCGTTCTTGCAAGTCATCTGTCAAAGTTTGTCATCTTTCTTATTTGAATTGATAGTGTGAATAAATACTACCTAATACCAGAGTATTACTGTGTAAATTACCTCCATTATGACCCCAGTAATGCTATAGGTTGGCATGAAGTGAAAGGTATCTGAGTGTTACTCCTAGATACTCTAGTCCCAGTGTGGCTGGGAGAGTAAATTATTGATAAACGTGAGGAATGGACTGGTGTTGGAAGTGCAACTGGATATGGAAGGTTAATCAAACCACATAATAGACTGTTAACTAATAGTACATGTTCAGTTACACAGGCTATCAGATTGGTTCATGCAACTTCTATAGTGCCTTAACTCTCCTGTGTCATCTACACACTCACACAACAGTGTTGCGTTAGCAAATTCCCAGCAGCTGGTTATATGAGTTAAGTGAGCAGGTTCGGTCGACTCACCACCAGTGTGTAAAGCATGACTAAGTTGCACTTTTATAAGCCTATATTCTGAATGACTAATCACTGAACAGCATTGTTGCTTAAAGCCAATCACTAATCATTTAATATGTACAGATAATAAAGTCTGTTAATCCATCTGTAACCATTATTTGTCTATTTTTTAGACTACTTAGCCACTGCTTACTGTGTAAGCAGCACAGCGGAGCAGAGGGTCACACTGGCACATCACAACTTGATTCTAAACTCGGTTTGGTTTCTGTGGTGTGGTGTTTTGTTGCAAGTTATCCTGGTGTCAGTGTGGGTTTTCTTCAGGGTTCTCTGGTTCCTCCCACCTCCCAAAAACATGCCAGTAGAGGTCTTGGCTAAACAGATGCTGTGTTCAACTTTTTTTTGAAGTAGGAAGTCAAAACTTGGAATTAATGCTGTAAGCAGCCGTCGTCACAGGTTCGATGAGACCTTCCAAACTTTTTAAAAAGGAATACTTGTTGAGTTGAGGTGGGGTGTTTTCTTTGTATTTCCTTTAGTCTGAGGTCAGAAATTCCCAGTTTGTCAAATACAGCTAAATGTTATTTTTACTAGCATAAATGCACATGTTCGTGGTGCCTTGCAGTATACTTACACTTAATATAAATATATTCCCACCTCACCTGCAGTGTTACTGCGACGGTCTCCACTGTAAACCTGACCATTCTAAAGTTACTGAATGTTAGTGTGCTAACATTCTGAATGTTAATGTTAGTGTGATTTTTGTTCTATGTAGCCACTGTACACCACTGTACATGGTAGAAATGACAATAAAATCCACTTGACTTGACTTGACTTGAAGTCCTTCCCAGCACTTACTGGGTGGAAGGCAGGGAAACACCCTAGACAGGTCAGCAGTCAATTGTAGGACAGACACACAATCAGTGAAACTGAACTATTTGCCTACTGTGCTCTCATGTGACATCTGCATTTAACCCATCTGTGCAGTGAAACACACACACACACACCTGTGAACGCACTTGCAGAGCAGCAAACAGCCCCAAACCACGGCACCCGGGGAGCAGTCAGGGAGGGGGTAGGTGCCTTACTCAAGGGCACCTCAGTTATAACTTGTACTATGTGGGGATCAAACCCGGGACCTTCCGGTAACAAGACTGGTTGTCCCCGGCCCCGGCTGTCCCAAGACTGGTTGTCTGCGGCCCTGACTGTCCGCGCACACACACACACACACACACACACACACACACACACACCAGCCAGGGTGTAGCCTTGTGGTTAAGGAACCTACGTTGGGACCAGAAGATCTCAGGGTCGAGCCCTGCATCTGCCACAAAGCAAGGCACCAAACCCCCAACTGCTCCATGAGTGTTGCGGATAAATGGGCTGCCCACCACTCTGGGCATGTGTGCTCACTGCCCTCTAGTGTTCACTAGTGTGTATGTGTGTGTTTCACTGCCGGGATGGGCTAAATGGGGAGGTGAATTTCACTGCAAAGTGGTCAGAATAGTTCTCACTTTCACACACACACACACACACACACACACACACATTTTAGGGCAATTTTGTATCTCCAGTTCAAGTGTCTGCATGTTTTTGGACTGCAGGAATGAAAGCCAAACAGGGAGAACACAGGAAGAAACTCCACATAGTAGATGCTGACTGCCCAGGCAGGAGATTCGAACCCACGTCCTTTTGCATGTGAGGTGATGACAACACGACCAATCACTCCCCTAATGAGGACGAATAGTCAATAAATATGCACAGTCTACTTAGATCATTATTAAAAGTCATATAGCTGACATGACTCCAGATGAGTTCGAGTCGGAGATACACAGTAGATCATATGAGTGAAGTGTGCTGAGATCTGGACCACAGCGCCGCCCGCGGCTCCGTTACGGAACTATATGAGTGCGTGAGTGCGCGAGCTCCAGGCTGCCGGCAGCCACAGCGTCTTCATTGTAGCGCGGCTGCGAATGTGGACAAACGGCCAAAACCATAAACAGTGGTCGGATTATCCGTTTGGGTTTTAATAGCAGAAAGACAAGGATATTTATCTAGAGGTAAGCTAGATAAGGTAAGGTGCGTAAGGTGCTTGGGTTTCAGCTTATAGGCTTTACCTTTATATTTCAAACAAACGGCTTGCTAACGCTAGTTAGCTTCGAGGCTAATGACGATAGCTTGTAAACATGGAAGATTAGTTTGTCACTCTGACATCCGTGCGCTTGTCTAGCGCCCTCAATCACCTCAGTTTCTATTGTACCACAAAAAAAAACCTGTACAATGTCTGTCTGTGTGTATACATATATATTGGTTATATATTTGCGTGTGTGTATAAATCTGGGCCTGTTTATTATTTTCTTTTCTACCCAGCTAAGTCGGCTAAATGGTTTTCCAGGCTCGCTAGCTAGCTGTGCTTGCTAGGTATGATTTTGTTTATACAGCTAGCTAGCTAGCTATGTAGAAAGCTGGCCTTCTCGGCATACAGCTCTGAAATGACATTTAAACCGTTTCCTGTTAACTATGCTTAATGATCTTTAATGTCTTCTGCTGCGTTTGGCAGCGGCCTTGATATGTGTGCTAGCTAGTTATATTGCTATACAGCCACCACACGACCCCTCTGACCCAGAATAATAATGAGGCTCGGGATCAGTGTGTGAGCTGATAGGAAAGCAGTGAGTAGTTAGCGATTTGGACATGACAGCTAGCTAAGTGGGCTCAGGATCTGTAAGCTTGCTATAATGCAGCTTAGGACATGATAACTGGAGGTCTGTAAACCTGTTGTTGGGTACAGCGGTCACACACACTGCCTGTATCTTTATGATTACTGACCAGAGCCAGTGTTAACAGATTACTGGATCTAACACTGTGTCTGTGTTAAATCTGCTACTTGGATGCGTTATTTGCGTATTGGTGTTAATGTTGCCAGTGTGATCGATCGTTTTGTTTGCACGGCAGCTGCGATTTAATCCGATACCCTGCTCGCATCCTTGTTGCCCATGGACTCCATAATGAAAGAGACTGTCAGTTTCTAGCTTGTTATAGTCATTACATTAGGTTAAACCTGCTGATGGTTAGTGATACGATGACGCAGGTTAAGTATCCTTCAAGACTACCAGACTGTCTAGGGACGACTTTTGCGGTATATCCCATTAAGTAAATACAGTACTGTTTGTTCAAGTTGATCTTTATTTACGGATGAACATATCAAGCTGGAAAAAGTTCATTAGGTATTTATTTTCGAGGCAACTCAGATTAATGCACTTTTTAAGTGCTGTCAGTATGGTATCCAAAGCTGATTATCTAACCTCTGCTTTTTCAAATTAGACTAAAGTAGTGTGGTACCTTATGTAGGGTCTCCTTATTTCGCTGAAAGTCAATCCAAGACTAGCTACATGGCTAGAAAAATGAAGGCCGGAAGGATTGTGGGGTTTGAATTTATATGATGAGCATCAGAAACAAACCACGGCTTTGTTAAAAAAAAACAAAAAAACAGATACCTGTTTAGTGCCCATAATGTAAGTAACAATAAATGCATAAATAAATATATTTGATCTGTTTAGAGTCAAAAATGGTGACCTTATGAACAAGTCATAACAATTTCAAATTATCTTATTTATAGAGCTAAAAAAAAAATCACTATTCAGCAACTGTTATCCAGATTTTTGTAATCAAGCCGATTTATGTAACTGGACCTGTAGCAGATGGACTATTTAGGAAAAGGCTATTAACTCTGGATCATCTGTTTGGGCAGCATCTGCTGTCTTCATCAAGTAAGCGACTGAGTTTTATTGATTGCATGACGCCAGCTTTTTAACCTCGCATATGATAATGACTTAAATTGGATTATTCATGTATGAGGCTCAGTGGAGTCATTTTATGTTGTGTCGCTGGTTAACTTGTTCATGTGCTCATGATCAGTCTGCCTCTTGGCTTTTTTGCCGCCACACTAGCAGCTGCACATGCTGAGCCATGAACAGCAACCTGGCAACCCTGTCACCAAAATGACAGCTGGTTCCTTTGAGTCCTTTTACAACTTCAGTGTCCCGGGTCTCTTTTTGCGTCTCTCTCTTTTATATCGTTTCCCTCAGTCACATCCTCTCACATAGACACATGCTGGATAACCAATGGATGATCATAATACTAGTTGGCCATCTGCTGAATTGTATCAAATAAGGACCTTCTTATTGTGTGTGTTTTAGAATCTGTATTTTGTTTCCCCCTCTATTAAACCAGAGTGTAGTTTACTGCTCATTCAGTAGTATTTGGTCCTCTTGATTAGACATGCAGTTGTTTCTAGTTGGTGAGCAGTTTGTCTGTGTCATCTACCATTCTTATCAGTTTCCTGATTCATAATGTGTATTGTGACGCTTAGGTTTACTATTAAAGTGGCAGCAAAACAGCAGTAACGCATTAAACTACAAAATACAAATGTGATTTTTATGTTCATGTCTACCAAAATAAAATATTTAAAATCGAAAAGGATGTTGGATGAAAATCTATAAACAAAATAGTTTTTAATCAGCTACTTTTTACTGTGGAATTGATTGTGTTAAAATGTTCCCTGTACCAGTCTATAATTTAAGTGAATTGTCATAATTTTAGTGCATACTTGCATTATTGCCTTCTTCTTGTCTGGTATTTTGCATCTCATAATAGCATGGTCTGTTCATGTTCTTTAGCTGTATGAGGATTAGCTTATATGCCTGTGCTAGCAGTGTACTGAGTCTTATACATGCATCTCATACCATTTCTTAAATCTAACCTGAACAGAATGAGTTAACCCAATGCCAAGAGGTTATCTCCACTACTGAAAAGGTTTTTTTAGCCATAGTGTTTTCTCTTAATAGCACAATATCATGTCAGTGTGTTCCCTGAAGCCCTTGAAAAATACTGGGACACAATATTTAGGCCACGAATGTGCCTTACAGTGGAGAATATGCCTGATCTTACATTAAAACTGCTGGATGTTAGAATGTAGGAATTGCATGCTATCTTTTGTTGTGTTGTCCTGCTGCCTTCACATCTGCACTGATTAATATACTCTGATATACATCACTGAGAGGTCTGGTCCCCATCCCATCTGCATGAACACACAATGTTCACTAAGAAGTATACTGGCAAACTATTTATTAAAGACTTGTATGGTGTGGGATGTGTCTCAACTATTCACAAGGATAAAATTAACAGATTTCTATTTTTTAATTACAATTATATTATAAGGCTAAATGCTGTAATGTTCATAGCAAATGTCAGTTTATAGTTCTGCAACAAATCTATGCTGTAGGTACATTCACATTTCGGCATTTAGCAGACACTTTTATTCAGACTTTCAAAAGTGCTTAGTCATTTACTTGGAATATCTGAAGCTAGTGCTGACAGACCAGAATTCACAGTGATACTGCTACAAATGAGCCATACAGTACTCAATATAAACCTGAAAAGTCCTAAAGCCTGAAAGTACTCCCAAACTGTGCAAAATCTATGAAGAGACAGGACTGTACAATACAATATTCAAACACAATACTCTGTGGTTAATTAAGTGCTTTCGAAAGAAATGTGTCTTTAGTCAGGGTTTGAAGAAGGTACAGTGTAGCCGCGTTTCTTACACTGTCGCCTGACCTGAACTTTCCCAGAAACTGCATGTTGACTGCAACAAATGGACCAGCTGTAGGCTCGTGGTTAAGGAACCAGACTTGGGACCAGGACGTCCCAGGTCTGAGCCCCATAACCAACAAGACTCGATTGAAGTGCACTTGAGCAAGGCACCTAACCTCTAACTGCAAATAGAGGCTGTCCACTGCCCTGGGCACGTGTGCTCACTGCCAACTAGTGTGTGTTCACTATTGTGTATGTGCGTTTCACTGCACTGGGGGGGTCAAATGCAGAGGTCAATTCCACTGCACAGTTGTCTAAAGGGTAGTTCACTTCCATGTGGTAGCGTCACATTTCCTCCCATGCTCCTCCTTCCCACCATTTTCAGATCGAGTTGAATGACCAGGGACCACCATATCCAAAACAGATTAATGGTTTATAAACACCATCTTCTCCAGCATCTTCTCTTTTTTCCAAGTTGCAGTAATTTTAGTAAAAGTTGTTCAACATGTGTTAGCTCCAACTCAAACATGATGTGCTCAGACCCTGCCACCAGCTAAAGTGATTCAGACACCCTAACTGGGACATAAATGCTCAGAATGGCTTAGTCCACTTGTGTAGACTATGGCATAGGGTCTGCAAAGAGCAGCTATAGATCAATATGTGAGTTACAGTTACTGAGTATCAGGTGAAAAGCAAACCATCTCAGTTACCTCACTGTAATCTCTCAGAACGTTGCTGTTTGGCCTTATGGGTATCTGCGTTGGAGTTAAATACTGATGGATGCTAGCTAGCTGACTAACCCTAGTTTCCAGCACCTAATTTTGTGTATTTTTCTTCCTCAGGCACAAGCTAGTTAGTGTTAATATCGTCATTAAAACAGTAAAATAATGATTGCTCGCTGATTTTAAATAGATTTTAACTTTATAGAAGACAATAGCTGCTGCAATAGCTGTTGCTTTGTGTTCTTTTAGTGTATCTCAGTAGGTCTGAGTTGGTCTATTTTGCATTTGGTGATAGATCATGAGAGTGTGGGTATCGTCTGCCACATACACATAGGGAGAGCAAGAGAGAGAGATGCACACCCTGTTCAGTCACATGGTACACTGCATTAGTCTTCTAATGGTTTCAGCTGCATGTTACCTTAGCAAACCGAGTGCTGTACTCTCCACACATATCACGTTACCAGGCGGGGCACTAATGGGCTCTCTCCATGCAACGGATCTGCTCGCGATGAAGAGGAGGTAATGGCTGGGATGGACTCTGTAATGAACTGCGTAGTAGACAGTACATTCTGCTTCATTTGGTTTCAGACAGCAGTTGAAGGAGGTGTTATTGCTTTAGCCCTACCATGTCGCTCCAGCCCTGTCTTTAATGCAGAGCTATGAAGGCAGTTCATAAAAATGCTATTTATACTTTCTAACTTTATTAGTGTGGCTCTTAAAATGTAGTTACTTGCGATTTAAGCTTTAATGACGTCGTCATTGAAGTCTTCTGCAAAGTTGACTTAAATCCACTTGGGTGTGATTCAATAGGATGTTTCTTCGTAAATTAAATTAACGGATTTAAAAACGTGTCATTCCTAATGCCTAGTTTAAATATTTAGCATAGATAGACAGACAGACAGATCCACATCTGTTCCACATGCTCTCTGAGCATCATCTTAAAGGCACAGAGGGCAGAAGATGCAGATGCCTGACCAACTAATGAAATAGCCCAGTCGCATGCTTTGTTGATGTTTTTAAAATTTTCTGACATGGTTTGCCTCCACTTGTCACCTTAGAATGAAATATCACTGCATCTCAGTGCAGCATTCTGCTGACTGATCACATTTAAGGAAACATGACCGATTTGATTGAGTATGAAAATGTTGTAAATCATATGCTGCGGCGTTTTCAGGAGGTTACACTACTGTATAGGTACACAAAAGTATCTAATGCCATGGTATTACATAGTAGTTTGGCTCTGACCTGGTCAAAATAATCACTTGGTGATGATCTCATGCCATAACAGATTGTGTAGTGACCCTGTAGTGAGAACACACCCTCAGTCTACACTGTACTTTACTTTTTGGGTCTGGACCTATATACAATTTAGACAATGCTGATTTCCTGGTTTACGAGGCCTGTGATCTGTACTGACAGTGAGCTGAACCTCGTTTAACAAGTAAGGTGTTAACTGTACACTGTTTTCCTGTTTAACACTGAATCTGTTCTGAAACATGTTTATGCTGGAATGTTTAATCAACAAGGACAATGTTGTGTTTTAGTGGAGTTGTAAAACCAAAGCATTGTTTTTAAATATGTAAACCAGGCTGTTTAGCCTGTCCTTGATTTTAGCTTGTTAGTTGTCCTATTGCTGTTAGTCTTGAGACATTTCAAGCAAAGGGCTAAATGGTTCTGAGCAAGGAGAGAAACTATTCTGATGGTATTCTGAATGTGCTCGATCCGTTTTCGTTTTTTTTTTTAATAGGTAGTTATAAGGTATTCTAACTGTACTTTATGCAAGTAGGGTGCCTTGATGTAATCCTCCCCCTACTCCCAACTCCCATAAATCAAAATTCCTACTTTGTACTTCTGGGTCCTCTTGTCACTCACGACATCCTTATACATCACTCATCACAGCTGACTAGCTTGCTGCTAACAAAATACGAATGTGAAGTCAGCCTTTCTTTTTTATCTGCAGTTTGTACCCTGTATGCACAGAGGTTGTATGTGGAGGCTTTATTTTGTGCTGGTTATCATCTTGGTGGTTTCCACAATTCGAACGCAATTAAAGGAACAGAAATGAAAATATTGTTTGGTAATCCAGCATTTTCCTGTTAGACTCCAATCACTCCAGGCTTTCAGGTGAACGTTGCCTCGAAAGGATGTGTAATGTCGGATGATTTAAGATGAACACTTATTTAATTTTGATTTTACTTTTATTTAATTAACCAAAGTGCAAAAGCAATGCATTTACTATCCTGAAGCAGAAGAAATGCTATTGGAATGGCTAACATTACTGCATGGCTTTTATTAGCACTGACTTTATCACAGTCCTTCCACACAGTACCCTACTTTTAGTAGGAACTGTCTATTTTTCATATAAATGACTTGTGACCAAATTGGCTCCTAAAACCTCCCCACAGGGGACACAAGCTTTTTTTTATATATATTTATAAAGATTGATGTGTTATCCAGTATTATGAAAACACAGTCTAAATAACACATCAGTTTGCGTCATTTCTTACACAGTGATTGTAGTGATTGTTGAATAAAGATTTATTTGTTTTGCACTTTCTGACCAAATGAGTGTTTGAGCTGAGGCCTTTTAATTGAGGTACGTTTTTACAGGCGTACTATCGTAGCGTATCGTTTTTATCAACTGCTGTGTAATTATTTTGAACACAGGGCAAACCATAACCATTCTCATGAGTTTGGGCCACCATGGAAGCTGTAACCATTCAGCCCTCAAGTGAAAATAAGGTTAGTGTGACTCGCACCTTTGCATTTGCCCTTTTGTAAAGGTGAAACTTGAAACAGAAACTGTGATCAATTGGTCAGCTGCGTTTTAAGAGGGTGCTACGAGTTCTCAGGTTTGTACTATCACTGAGTCATTGATGTTGCTAAAGTGTCATTGTTATCTGCTCAGTGGGTATTTTAGAGAGGTGAAGAGACTTGAATCACCAAAGCTTTTTAACACGCTCTTTGTTCCCTGACAATTTGGCAGACTATTTTTGCGACCATTGTGTGGATTTGATTCTGAGATTCTGTGAAATGCAAACAAACTGTCAGACAAAATGCAAGGCATAGGTCTTCTAGGGTCTTGAAGGCATTCGTTCATAAGGCCTGGTATCTTGTAGCATTTGCTGTTTTTACCACACTGTAGTCATCAGTGGCATTAACTTGAGCTCCTCAAGCAGAAAGGTCAAGCTTTGGCAGACTGTTGAGTGTGTCTGTGTTTACACTGAGTGCTATTGGGGTATTTTGGTTATTGAGATACTTGGACAGTGTGACTATTGACAGTGTTATAGTGGAAAAGATTTGTCAGTGAGTGTCGGTGTACACTGTGCAGTGTAGGATTTCTTTTTTCCAGACTTAAAGTTGTTTTTAAATTTGAGTTCACCAAAGACAGTGGATTTATTTTTTTATAGCATGTTATGTTTAAATGACCTGATTTTTTTTCTGATTTTAATTAAATGCTTTCTTATAATAAGTAGATATTACAGTTACTTTCAGGTTGTTTTCCTGCTGTGCCCTCTTCTGTGGGTTTCAGTGTAGTACTGCTATATTTGAGTGTCTTTGTCTGAGGCACATGGTTAGAGGAGGAGGTGGAGCTGTGTAATCTGACACGAGCCAGGCCCAAAGTACAGCTCAGACACTGTGAGAGAGTGGGATGGGGTGTGAGGGGGCATTCCAACTCCAGCTTGACATTCGACTCCTCAGCCTACAGACTGCATTGGCGAAAGTGCGTGCAGGCTGGACTCTCTCTCTCTCTCTCTGTAGTGCTCTGCTGTGATTTTACTCCTGTCCCACAGAGAATACGCTCTTTTTCCCGTCTTTGATTTGGAGCTCGCACAGGATACTTGGGCCTGCCTGGGAGTGGCCCCTTCAGTCTGCGGCTGGAATGTGCCTTTAGACGAGTGGGGAAACTCGCTTAGCTGCTGTTGGTTTTCCTCTCTTCCGCTGCTCTCCCTTTCGCTCCCACACTCCTTGGGCTCCCTTCTAAGCTTCCTGCCAGGCTCTCTGAGCTCAGTGTACATTTTTGGTTTACGTCTGGATTCCTTTGTTTTTGGATTCTCCACTACTCACTGCCCTTCCTAGGCTGTACTGGTGAAAGGTAAATTTTTGCCTTTAAGCCGTACATCTACTTTGTAGCAGTCAATGAACCATCATTTGGATGGCTTGCAGGGTTTTGCATGTGTGTGGGTGAGTGAGTGTGCCAGGGCCAAACCCTCAAGTGTCCAAGGAGTATCTGGCAGTGGACCTGAGCGAGCTGGTGGAGCAGTATTGATATTTGAGCCAGCACAGAGTGAGCATCTCAGATTTTGGACTGGTTGTGGGCCCTCTGTTATGGGCTGTTTTGTTTCCATGGAAAGAGCGCAATGAAGAGTCACCGCAATCCCCATGTCTCCCACCGCTAGGCTACGGCCTGTGTACTCATGGAAGGGGGTGTTCAAGATCTTCACATGCGTAGCTGCCCGAACGGCCAGCAAGCCTAAAGGTAACACAAGCTCCAGGGTGCACTCTTCTGTTTTATTTTCTGCTGTCAAACTGCCTGCCAGGAATGTTGTCTTCTTTAGGCAAAGTCGTATAAACCCTATAAACATTCACATGGGAAATGAGTGACATCTTACTAGAAGGCCTCACCTGGGCTTGACCAGTAAATTCCAGCAAGGTGGCCTCTGTCCTTGTGTGTGGGTGTTCATGCTTACGTTAGTCTGAGACTTTGAAAGACAAAGCAGGAGAATTACCTTGCTTGCTGTAATTTGCTTTTTCCTGGTTTGCTGTAAGATTCCCATCGTCTCTGACACACAACATCTCTGCTTTGTTTTCCCCCCCTGTGTGTGTGTATGTGTGTATGTGTGTATGTGTGTATGTGTGTATGTGTGTATGTGTGT
>JAOVVF010000036.1:23629246-23643698 GCA_028565595.1 Duopalatinus emarginatus | reverse complement strand
GTGTGTATGTGTGTATGTGTGTATGTGTGTATGTGTGTATGTGTGTATGTGTGTGTGTGTGTGTGTGTGTGTGTGTGGCCACAGGATAGAATAAATCTTTTTACATACTGTAAAGCACTGATTTACACTCATCTTTGTTGTTTTTCCTCAGTATCCTCCATAACTGTCACCCTTTATCAATGTTATGAAAAATGAACTGAGGCTGTCATTTCAATGTGCTCTGTTTCACTATTTGTTTTTATATTGTGTTTATTATGTGGTTTGCACAAGTCAATAAGTGAGAAAGGGACATTACGTGTGTGTGACCTTGTATATTATACCCTAGAGAAACAGGAATTGAGAAGGATGAGCAAATTAAATCTTTTTTGATGAACAATTCTCTTACATTATTTAAAATGTTCTCCAGGTATGACACTTGTTTTAATCTTTTTATAAATAATATTAATTAAAACCAAATTAGACCAAAGATAAATACTATATTTGTTGTGAGTGGACCATTTGAAATTGTTTTGTTTAATATTTATTTAATTAAAAAAAATGTTCTAATTTTTATAGGCTAAGCACTAGGGGTGCGAAACTCTTAGTGTCTGGCAATTTGATTTGATTAAGAGTTTTGGGGATGACTATTTGAATTAGAATAAATTTTCTATTCTATTTTTTTATTATTCATATAGTCTGTAAATTTTGTTTGTGGTTGACAAGATGGAAAGACAATGTAAACACATAGAACATTTATTTAAACCAATACTTTTAGGTTTCTTACTGTATCAAATCAATTTAGGATAGTGCATGAAATTCTGTTGGCTTAACTTCAGCTTAGCTGCCTGACTTTTTCATCTATCAATCAACAAGTAACATTACTACAAAAGTAAACACAGACTTCAGTCTACCATAGTGCATTAACCTTTAACTGAAAATAAAATACACTTTAAAGTGCATTACTGCGTTTATATTTTGTATAATTTTGTCTGAATGGAGTTCACTAGCAAGGGAGCTGGTTAACTAGCTTTCTGTATAGTGGCCTAGATAGCCGCCTTCCACGGTGGCCGAGTAAACATGTAATGCGATATGCAACACACTCTGGAGTAGGAGCGGCAAAAAATAAAACTTAAAAAATAAGAGCAAAGATAACCCTAGATACTGAAATATATAGGCATTCATTAAAATGGAAATAGAATGCTTAATTTGCTTAAAAATTGACGGCAAAAAACGAGCTAGCTACAGAAACTCTGAACGCTGTGACGTCACTGGTAGCCAACCGTAAACAACGGCATGGTAAAACACCATTTTGACTGACATGGACTGGGAATTTTCGATGATATTTCTGAATTTGATGAAGAGGATGAATCTGCAGTGACTGTGGGGTTGACTGAATATCACAAGGAAATTAAACACGTTTTTGACTTTTTGTAAGTGCATTGCTGTAAGTGCATCTACTAGAGCTGTTGTTCACCACATGCATCACACGCGTTATGTTTACGATAGTTTCCGAACCATGTGGACAGGGCTTAACAACAGCATTTTAAGCCGTATTACTTGAATTCATAAAAAATAAACAATTTTTTACTATAGATTATCACATCTTAGAAACACAAATTCCTCTGTATTTAGCTGTTTGACAATTTCATATTAGCTGGTGCTTAGCCATTAGAGTGTGCCGATAATTCTAAAGAGCACTGTAATGTAATTGTATACTATAGTAACAGTAAATGTGTTTAGTAGTAAACAGTCTAATGTGACTACACACAGGACAAGCTGTAACAAGCCTGCACACCAAGACAATGCTGATTCATTCCCTGTATCACCTACATCTCTGTGAATAGAGCACGTCTTTGATACCTAGTTACCTTTTGTGTTTCCTGGATCTCAAGTCATTTTTCATCAGCTAATCATTAGCCAGTTGAAAAGCTGTTTAACCGATGAACATTCTTTCCTGATGCTTTGTTCAGTAAATACACAAAATATTAAAACCACAAATTTAAAGTAGTCACAACATAGTCAAAAATGAATGTGCTAGGCTTGGTCTCTGTTGCTTTGTGCCTTAGCCTGGGTGCTGTGTGTGTATCCTCACATGCAAGTTCATGTATTTATAAAGCTCTTAAAGTGCTACACATTCCAGTGTGTTACTGTTTCGCATATGAAGTATGAAGGTAACATGCCTAATGGCGGTGGTGGTCATAGGTCACTTACCAGAGCTCAGGCAATTTTACATTGTTTACTTCTCTCTGTTTCTTTGCAGAGGTCCACACATTTCAAGAGAAGAAAATAGCCTTACTGGGGAATCATATGGACGAAGGTGAGTTCTTGCCATCCTTAAACTTTTGCTAACATCATTATGTGGGTTATCTGAAGACTTTACACAAGGTTTTAGCTTAACTATGTGGACTGGAGTAAAAAGAGGGCCTTGATAAGTGCTACAGTTGTGGTGAAAATTGGGGTGATGGAGAGGGAGGGGACCAGATATTTGAAGAGTATGTCCTTCACTGTGACTTGGCCATGTAATCTCCCTCCATCACCATCTGGAGGAGCAGGGCAGGTCTGTGCCATCAAACCCTCATGCTCTATGACCCACTGCTGACACTCGCAGCTTGGGGAGCGGTGATTCAGTGTGTTGTTTCAGCCTGCCCTCAGCACATCACCACCCCAGCTCCCCCTCTCTTATCTCTCTTTTTAAAGACACTGTTTGCTACTGGTGCTGCTAAAAGACTGTCTGAACATGTCAGACTTGTGTGCTGGTAAACTGCTGCAACAGAAGAGTATAATAACAGCAGACTTGTGAGTGTTATAAACAAAGGCAATAAAAAAATTTTCTTGGAAAAAAAACCCAATTCCACCAATTAACAACTTTACCGTACTGATCAAGTTTCCTTACAGAACAATGCCTTGGAGATTATTTGACGTATTTATGTATAGCAGATCCTAGTAATTGTTGGTTACTTCAGCGCTTCACTGATTTAGTTTACAGCTTGGGGACATACATGCGGGATGTTGTCAGGAAAAATATAACACAGATTTACAGATTTACCACAAACTTTTATATACTTGCAGGGGATGGACTAAGAAAAATAATCAGCCTGTTAACTTGCTTTAAAGTCGCTACTATTACATCATACAGCTACATTAAATCCAACTTATAAATCCAGCGTATAAATTTGAACCATCAAAACAATCGTGTGGGGAATCTTTTTTTTTTTTTTTTTTTTTTTTTTTCTTTCTCTCTCACTAACACCAACACAAACTGATTGCACTAGCCCTCGTATACTTTTTACCTCTCATATTTATAAAAGCACCCATATTATTCCCTCGCTTGTTTTTGCTAGCTAGTTAGGCTAGTTCACTGAGTAGCTGCATTCTCAACACTGCACTTACCATCGTCACCTTCACTAGCAGCCAATTTAAAAGAAAAGTTTGTTTTCGTTAACTGTGCTGCATCTCCCAGAGCAGCTTTTCTTTTGTTTTGCATTTCTCCCCATCGCCTTTCCGTCTTTTCTTCTGCTTTGTCTAGTCTGCATGCTACCACAAAGACAGGAAGACAATAATCAGAACTTGGCAGACTAAACTAATCAGACGTAGGGTCTTTAAAGCTGCAACGTCATAGAGCATCAGGGGAAATTCTTGAACTCCCCAACATCCAGGCCACCTCTGTTTACTTGTGTTATCAATATAGACAACTTGAAAGAGCAGAATTGTTGAAAGAATATCTTCTTGCCTATTGGATCCGGACAGGTGTGCTACTGTATAAACGATTATTTATCACTGTAATACAGAAATTAGGTTACTACTAGCTCTGGAATGAATCAGCACTACTGGATATGAATTAAATATGCATTACCTATGGTCTTACTGTTAATATAGGGTCGACAAAATGGTGAAACAGCACAGACCACATGGTACTAAATTAAGCACCTCGTACATTAATGAACAAGCCCGAGATCCCCATGGAATTGGTTAAGTAATGAAGTCTGACCTCAGGCCACAGTCTCATCTGGTGAAGCAGTCAGCCAGACCACATGGTCATTTTTGGCATGTAAACATGTAGATCGCTGAGGTAACATGCAGTAGGGCAAGCTGAGTTTCTTAAAGGTCAAAGTTCGTTGTTCTTTAGTCAGCCTTTCTGTTTGTACTTTCAGGACTGATCAATCTATTATTAATTTGCTATTCCTCGACTGAAAACGTTTTAAGTAAGGATAAGTAATATGGTTTTGCAGGTCAATGTTACAATATTTGGATGTGAACATGAGTAATAAGTGTTTGATACACAACATGTGACAAACGTGGCTATGAATTCAGATAGAAGGCCTGGTCCATTGCTGACCCTGATGATAAATTTGTTCTTCATTCCAAAAAGTAATATAGAATGATTCAGGATGTCGGGCTACAGGAGGTTGGTCATTGTAGATTTATTCCTCTGTGCCTTATTCGTTGACTGCAACTCAATGCAGAGATAGAGGTTATGAGTACACAGACATGTTAACATGCAGGGCTCCAGACAGCTTTCCAGATATCTTTATAGCCTGGGTACATGCTCCTTCAACTGTTAGAATGTAGTGTGTTTGTCTTTGTACGTAATGGCTTGCAATTGTTTAACACTCTTTTATAGTGCTATTTATGCTGTTTATTAGTTTTGGGTGTTTTTTTTTTTTTTTTTTTTTTTGGGGGGGGGGTGTCTCTAACAAAATGTCTTTGTGATAAACCTCCTGCAGCTATGAATGATTAAGGTTTTCCCATGTTAAACATGGAAATGTAATCAAATCATTACCAGTACGTAATACATAATGTACCACAATGTAAACTATACAAATATGCAGTGTGAGGCATAATACAGGCTGTCTAATTATAACATTATAATTTAATCTGTAAATATGGATACTTAATTTAATCTCTAAGTTACCACTCAGATAGATGGAGTTATGCCTGAAGTTGTGCTAGTTATTGATCTGATTAACAAGCTTAGAGGTTTTACTTGTGGCAAAGTGTACAGGTGAGGATATAAGAACATTTGAGGAGACTAAAAGGATTAAAGTGCTTCTGCATTACTTACTTCAGGTAGAGATGAAGTTCATACTGGCACTTCTACTGGCAGGCATGGCATTGTGGTTAATGAGGGACGCTGTTAAAACTGAACTAAAATTAGATGTCAATATATGTGCTGGGTATAGCATGTCAATATATGTGCTGGATATTTCCTTTATTACTGTTTGGTATAGATACTGAATGAAAACATTAATGTCTACCCGTGCTTGCAAATATATGTAAAGTGTAAAGGTGTAGACATGTACAGCTGTATGCATGTAAATGTTGCTTTTGCATCTTACCTCAATTATAATGGAGTTGATGGCATAGTTTATAACTGAAATTACAAAATACCATACTATTTACAAAATGGTATTTCTCATCAATGTATGTAGCAGTATTTCAAGGAAAGTAGACGAAATGTTGGTAAGCTAAAACTGTTAACTTGCAGTTTGCTTTGCTTTGCATTACTCACTTCTGTCTGGTGTTTAAATCAATATAGAATAACTCTATTAATAGAGTTAAGTCTTATTCAGAGTAGTCTTTCAGGTTCTGCTCAGCCTTGGCATCAAGGTTTAGTTTCCTTAATGCTCTTGGTGTTGACTGCTGCTATTATTCTATAGTTTCTTTATGAATAAGGTCAAAGCTGTGTGTAAATTAGCATTAAACATCAGCACAGTAGCAGCTACTTTACAGCTAGCTTGTAACTGAATGTAACTGCACTACAAATGATGTATACGTAGTTCTAGTTGCGCTAGTTGACCGTATTGATAAATGGTTATGTAAATGTCCAGACATTCCTGCCTGTTTGTATATTAATTGTAATGGGATTATCTGATTATTAACTTATTTGTTGCTGTTGTAATAACGTTGGGTTATTTAGAGGTCACACAGCTCAATTACAGCAGCATTCAAGCTCTTAATACTCACATTCCAACAGCTAATGCATGAAGTGAAAGATCGGACTTCAGCTTCCTGGTTCAACTGATCGTCAGGAAATAATACACATTTTGACTCCTACCTCGAATGAAGTCTGTTAACCAAGACACATTTAATGTCCAAGTGTAGGTCTTTTTTCAGTTTTTGCTGGTTACAAGGGTAAAATCCTTACTTCCCATTCTTTTTAGCTCCATTGTTAACATAGCTCCAGTGCAGAATTAAATAAACAGACTCCAGACACCAGATATATCATGGCCGAGTTGCTGCATTTTGAACAAGGCAAGTTTTTTTTATTTATTTATTTTTTCTCTGAGAGGATCCAAACTCTTCCCATTCCTAAGGCTGTGGTTTGGCTCAAGGTCGATGTAATACAGAGAAAGAAAGAAGTCTTATGTTAATAAGATGGCATAAGATGGTTAGTAATAATTGGCATATGGAAACTCTATATTAAAATGTGAGTTGTGGGGGTTTTTTTTTTCAAAGACATAAAAAAAGGAGCCTTCCTGTAGGTCCTGAGTACTAACGGTTATTATTTAGTGAGTCGATTTAGCGAGGAGGAGTTCAGTGACAATAGAGCACAGCATAAACTTTCGTCACCGCCTGTGTGTAAAGCTTGTAATCATGTTTTAACTAGCCTTGTCATACAGACTTTCATTAGTGCTGCCGAAGAGGCTTCCTCTGGGGGATACAAGATTTCCTGTGCTATGTGATGGGCTGCAGACTTTCCACTTGCACAGCAGTTCAGTTCAGCACTTTCCTGGAATAAAGGGTGTGATAGGCTTCTGGGTCTCATGCAGCTGTTTTTATTACAAAGAGAACCAGGAATGCCGCAAAACAGATACTGGGATTAGACTTTTAAAAAGGTTTAGTTCATGGGGAAAAATTACTGACCTGAGTATGTTTCCCAGCTCACTGGATTTCTTTTTTTATTTTATTTTTATTTGTTACTGTTCCATGTGTATGTAACTGCTTAGTTTTATTTCATGTTAAACTTCCAGGATACATCAGTGGGTTAACATTTGCACTCTGAAATAAGTAAAAAAAAAACAAAAAAAAAAAAACATGTGGCTACAATCTAAGATGCTTCTTTAATAACTGGATGTTTTTTGGGCTTAATCCAGTTATATTTCATAGACATACATAGAAATAAAAAAGTTGAGTTTCAAGTATTTAGTCGTGATTCTCTTTATCACCCCATGTTTAAAGCATTTATTATACTTACCAAAAATAATATGATGTATTATATTATAGAGGGATGTCTTCTTAAAACAACTGTTTCTAGCTATTAAGATCACCACTCAAAACCTAGATGAACCTACTTCTAATTAGTGGAGAACATTCCCATGTCTGGGATAGCATACATATAAAAGTCTGCAGCAAAGTAACAGTTGGTGTAGAGGATCGTGTTTGCGTTGCGGTTTGTGATTATTATTGTAATTGCTAATGCTTTTGTATCCCATGGTTGGTGCAGATTGCTTTTATTTTAATAGGCCATGTGAACCCAACATGTTATGCTGGTGCTTTGGAAGCATTCCTTCTTTGTAAAGTCACTTTAAACATTGTCTGTCCTATTGTTCCATTGTAAGCTCGGGCAATATTTGCTTTTGACTTCGTTTCCACAAGAGATGAGAGAAAAGACGGTTTTCTGAAAAAAAAATACTTTACATACATGGTAAAATACATTCAGGCAAAATTGCACTGTATATTCGCTAAGGTTGTTGCTACTGGTCATCTTGTAGCATGTAAAGGACAGCTTCATTTTTCCAGATGCGCAGTCTATAAAAAATGCTGACATGACAGATTGAGGCGTGAGTAAAATCCCAGAGATGCACTTGTCAGAAGAACAAGAACAAATGTTTTACACATCAGTAAATTGTCTTTAATTTTCTATTTCTTAACGGATGTTGCCATTATGATGCGTGCTACACGCACACACTTATTTCTACTACTTTGTTTCATTATAAAATGCTGATTGTATAAATGCCTATATATTCCAGTCTGTGCCAAGTACATCTGGAAAATAAATGAGCAGTAGATTGTATGCAGAACTGCTATGGAGTTAGCTGGTAGACTGATTCCAGACAGAAATGATCTGGTTTTGATCTATGCAGTAATAATTCAGACTCGTACATAAAGCAGCCCAGACTGCACACACTTTTTTTTTTTTTTTTTTTTTTTGGGTCTCACTTCATTTCGGCGATTAAGTAGCAGTGACTCAGCAGAAACTGTTTGATCACTGGATTGTTTGGCTTGCAAACATCCTAGTTGTGTCATCTTCTGCACTGTTAACATCCATTAACAACATCGGTTCTCCTCACTGTCCACACTAAGCCAGACTTCAACATTACGCACTCCACTCACTCACGCATCCTCAACTTGTTTTATTTCGGCTCGTTCCACTGCATGTACACCAAAGGGGTGGATTTTGCTTATCAGCACTGTCTGCTGCAGTCTTTCTCAGGAGCTGGCACACACTAAGTGGCGGTGTCATTTAACAGAAGGCGGACGCTGTACTGTTCTCAGTATTCAGCAGCACCTCTCGTGCCAGCAACTCTTCACATGTCATGCACACACTGAGTTGATGATGTGTTTTGGGTTATGGGTGCATTTTTGGGGGGGATTGCTGGTGAGGTATGTTTGGTATGAAAAGGATTAGATAATTGACAGGTGATTTAACACAAAATAAGCATGGTGTTGAACAAAAGCCTAAAGGTCATGTGTAGACAGGACTTACCATTTAGGCTTTTCTCTATGCTTTAGGTTGTGTATTTAAGGCTAGCAAAATGCCTCCTGTGCTGTGTGCTAAATTTGGCATGGGATTGAGCAGCTCAGTGAGAGGGATATAAATACACAGGGCTTTATCACAGCAGATACGTTTACAAGCTGCCTATAAGCCATGTACTTTCTCACCCACAAGCCTTCACAGGGATGCTGCTACTCTAATTTTCTCCCATTATATCTGCTCATTCTATCAGGCACATCAGTGTTCTTTCGAAGGAGATTGATTTCCAGAAAGAAAAAGAGCAAGAGGTGTGTCCTGGACACACCGTGCTCCCGTGAACTAGGTTTTGCTAGAGGCAGATGCGTTTAAACTACATAAAGAAGGCACAATATGAACGCTGGATCACGCCCTGCTTCTGCCATGCAGCAGGGAAAAATCCAGCCGTGATCTCGGCCTCCTCTCCACACACCACAGCCTGTTGCCATAGGAACGCTCTGTCGGCAGACATGCGCTCTAAAGGCAGCCCATGTCCATGCTCTCTATTTCTGCCTTTCACAAAAGTGTAGAAATTGTCCACACCAAAAATAGACGCCCCAAGCACTTCCCTGAGGCCTATGTCTGCCTTTATCATAGTGAGTAGACCACAACATATGGGAACTGCTGAGTGGAAGAGACAAGCGGCTGTGCATTATATAGACAATAAATAGCACTGCTGTGCTGTTCCAAATCTGTAGCGAATCAGTAGAAGTGAAACAGTCCATTCAGACGCAGTCTTCAACGTCTGTTTTAGATTCATTAGGAGAAATTTAGCTGTGTGATTGTAAACCCAGTCTGTGTATCTGATCTTGCCACAAATATTATTTAACATTAATACAACATATAAAACATTAATGTCCCCTGTGTTGTGCTATTATACTATTTTATACTGACTTTTATACTTATACTGACTCTTAACTTGATTTATGTGATTTGATATATATTTTTTTATGATGTGTTCTCATTTTGCTGTTGGTATCAACCTCTTTGTCTCATGCACTTATACTCTGCCCTATATCTTTTTCTCCTTGTCCTTGTTTTTACCTGTCCATTTTATAGAAATGAGTCGCCAGACTGCCACCGCGCTGCCCACAGGAACCTCAAAGTGCGCCCCCTCCCAGCGTGTGAACACCACAGCCTCCAACAGTGACCTAGCCAGCCTGTTTGAATGCCCGGTGTGTTTTGACTATGTGCTGCCTCCAATCCTGCAATGCCAGAGCGGCCACCTGGTGTGCAGCAACTGCCGGCCCAAGCTGACGTGCTGTCCGACATGTCGCGGCCCGTTGGGCTCCATCCGTAACCTGGCCATGGAAAAGGTTGCCAACTCAGTGCTGTTTCCATGCAAATACGCTTCTTCGGGCTGTGAAGTGACTCTGCCGCACACAGACAAGGCCGAGCACGAGGAGCTGTGCGAGTTCCGGCCGTACTCGTGCCCGTGTCCGGGTGCCTCGTGCAAGTGGCAGGGCTCACTAGACGCCGTCATGCCGCACCTGCTGCACCAGCACAAGTCCATCACCACGCTGCAAGGCGAGGACATCGTCTTCTTGGCCACGGACATCAACCTGCCCGGTGCCGTCGACTGGGTCATGATGCAGTCCTGCTTTGGTTTCCACTTCATGCTGGTGCTGGAGAAGCAGGAGAAGTACGATGGGCACCAGCAGTTCTTTGCCATTGTTCAGCTGATCGGCACACGCAAGCAAGCGGAGAACTTCGCCTACCGGCTGGAGCTCAACGGCCACCGACGGCGCCTCACCTGGGAAGCCACGCCGCGATCCATCCATGAGGGCATTGCCACAGCCATCATGAACAGTGACTGTCTAGTGTTTGACACCTCCATCGCCCAGCTGTTTGCTGAAAATGGCAACCTGGGTATCAACGTCACCATATCCATGTGCTGAGGACTGTCGGATACACACACACACACACAGGCATACACTTAAACATTTCACAACAACCACGAGACACCCAGAGGTGTACACTGGGCAGAGGGTGGGGGGTGGGGTATCTAACCTAGGGAGCTTCTCGCTGTTGTACGTTCCAAGTACTCAACAGAACTGACCTTTACCAACGCTTGGCACGTCCAGCAACTGGACATTTTCCCAGGTTCTCAATTTTATGCTACAATATTATAATAAGTTAAATAATTAAACTAATGTATTCTACATTTTTGAGAGCAAATGCCCGCAAAGATGAGCCCTGTGAAGTGGACTTTCTGGCACACGGCTTGTTTGTGAAGGTGGGTGAAGGAATGGCACAGTAGAATTGATGGTTGGGGTGAACTCTAAAAGTTAGAATTGTCCTGATATGATGTTTCCTTTTTCTTTCCCTGACAGATTGCAATGTTGGTTCAAATGAAACACTAACATTTTTAAGTTGAAATTTCTGCAGTTTTAGGTTTTAATCAAGCAATGTTCGGTCTTGTCTGATTCCCTCTCCCCTAAGAAAGATGCTGCAGACATTTGCATGACCACTGGCTTAGGCTTGGTGTGTCTAGACTTCATCTAAAAAATTTTAATAGTTTCTGCCTGAATCACTGTAGAGTTTCTCCTGGGGGATTCCTCCTGAGGAGGGGGAGGGGGGTTGATCAGTCTCTGTATGGACTTGATGTGCCCACATCAGGTTTGACGTCCTCGAAGCCTCTTTTCCCTCTCAAATGTTTAGCTTCTCCCTACGATAGCCTACTTTTTCTGACCAGGTGCTATTAACAGCAGTCTTGCGCCTGTGAATGTTAAGTCATCCGAATGGAGCAAGCTTTAGTTTGACCGGTGAACACATGCTCGTCTGGGTCATGTGGAAATGGTCATCTCTTCATGCTGCAGACGAGGCTCTCCTGAGTATCCGACTAGAAGTGTGCGCAATTTCTACCGTTATTATTGAGATTATTGTTATCATTTTGTAATGACTTAAGAAAAAGGAATGAAAAGGCTGTTGTAACATTGTGGCTAATCTTCAGTGTTTGTATATAGTGTTGTTCTTCAGAAGACCTCATGTCTTTTGTTCTCTTTTTGTAAGTACAGACGTTTTGTTTTGTATGTGTCTGTTTTTGTGAGGAGTGGGTGAAGAAAACGCCAAAACATCTCTGTGGATACATTGTACTGTTGCTGGTCCTGGTCTGTTTTATTTTTGTTTTAATGTCTGTTTTTGTTTGTTTTGGTCTATTTTGCCATTAAATAAATCTATCTTTTTCATACCTTTTTGTTTTACGTTTCTTATACTGAGAAAGCAGCATTGCCTTATCACAGCTGCATGGTCTGGGATTGATCCTGAGTTTAAGTAACTGTGTGGAGTCTCTCCATGTCATTGTGGGTCTGTTCTGGGTTCTGTGGTTTTCTCCCATGTCCCAAAACCAGTAGATGGTTCTAATGATGAAATTACCCCTAGAGTAAGGGTACATGAGTAAGGGTGTGCTTGTGCATGTATGCCTTGTGGTGGATTAATTATTTGACTGATTTTTATTATGTGTCTATTGGTATGTGATATGAAAACTGGACATGGTTAATATTATTATAAAACAGCATTTCTAGGTGTGCTGGAAGCTACAATACATATTTCTCCCAAAGTTCCAGTAAATGATAATAGAAATCACAGACATAATAGTCTGAATTAAAGGATCAGTGTATGGACATGGAGACATACGAATTTGCATGAAAAGAAGATGAATAACTGTCCAACCCGCAGAAGCACCAATAAACTATAAATGTATATAATAATGACCTAAAATTTCTACTACATTTTAAACACCACAACTGAATATATTATGGGTACATGCACAATTCTCCAAATGCTAGTGATTTTTCTACAGCTTGGGGTCATTAACACGTTCTCCAAAGCTATAAATGTCTATAATAAATATCTATAATTTTGTTGTTTGTCATTTTTCACATTTGAATTAATTATTAAAAGTTTATGAATTTCTCTTCTTAAAAAGGATTTGTATATGCATTCAAATCCTTATTGTACCTTGTGTTTAAATTCCTCAGTGGGCACTACTGATATTCTTAAAATGAAAGTGAAAACTTTATAGAATCATGTTTATATTATTATAGGTAAAATATTGTGGACTACAGTAACTACTCAGACCCAGGCTTCTGCCTGGTTACATGATGACACTGTTCTGAATTTCAAATGAATATACAAGAGAATGCTTTTTAGTGGCTTAACAGCAGCAGAAAAACTTAGAAAAGTCCTGGGACTAATAAGAAAATGAAAGTGAACTATTTGCCTACTGTGTTTGCACACAGAGGAATGTGACCTCCGCATTTAACCCATCCATGCAGTGAAACACACACACACACACACCAGTGAACACTAGGGGGCCGTGAACACACTTGCACGGAGCGGGGGGCAGCCCCAAACCACGGTGCCTGGGGAGCAGTTGGGGGAGATAGGTGCCTTGCTCAGGGGCACCTCAGCCACTAGGCCACGGCTGCATATAACTGTAATAAAATATTGGCTGACAAATGCACAACAAATAGCCAACCTGAAACATTCAACTGCCAGATTTAACTGGGCAATGCCAACACTGTAGCTAAATGGTCTATTATAGGTGTTGAAATAAATGAGCTTAGAGATCAGTAGTGTAATATTTTATAACTAAGTAATATAAATACAAAATATGTAATATATACATATACACAAAGATTTATTTACACTGTTATCTATAGACTGATGAGGATGGAGATGGAGTACTAATGGGTTTGTTCAGCAGTATTAATTAGTAAGCAGTATATAATAAGTCAGTAGTGAAAGGATTATTGAGGGATGACATCTTAAACTAGGCCACCAGTCCTGGATCCTCTGTACAGACCTGTGAAAAAAGAAAAAAAAGATTTCAATACAATGTTAATTAAAAAAAAAGTTATACTTACTTGTGGAAAGCTTGAGCAATATAAAGGAAAAGTAGTAATTAGAAATTATAAAGTACTTTAGTGTTAATAAGGAATAGGATTAGTGGTTAAAGGGAATTTATTTTGCTCAGAGCTTCTCCAAAGTGTCCATCACAAGCTGGACAGATGACATTCAGAAGATGCCAGACTACAGTGGCTAAAGCTGCTGGGTTGAAAAGCTCCAGCGGCTGAAAAAACAGAAATTCACAAAGCTCTGTAAGATGGTCCTATTAACAAATTACACATACATAAATCCAACATAGTGTCACTAAGATAAAGATACAATTCTAAGAATTCGTAGCATAGCATCAAATGATATTGGACACTTACAATGAGCACGGTGAAGTACTGATCTCCTGTGAGCTCCCACACATCCACGTCCCACATGTGGATGAGTGCAAACAGGTGCTCCAAGAATCCTTCCTCAAACTTGAGGAATATTAGGGTTAAAAACATATAAAGAGAAATATGAGATAAAATAGACCATGTTTTAAAACTACATTTAAGCATCATTTATAAAACTCCTGATGAGTCAGGACTCGGGGAACTGAGCCTTTATTAGGTAGCTGAAAAGAAGCAGGTTGTAAAAGATGTTAAGCAAGATGTAATGGTGGAACTGCACAAGAGGGAAAATGATACAAAAAATGTGCTTGAAGTCCTGTTTTCTACATGAACAAAAACAAACTGCCCTTTTCCACAGGAATTTGTAAGCTTACCTGGGCACCAGAGAGCTCTGCTTTAATCAATTCCTGATAAGCTGGTTTTTTCAGGAATTGAATGAGCTCTTCGTAGGCCAACTTCACTGCACAATCATCCTGTTATAACAAACAAATAGCTCCTTAATTCACACTGGCTA
>JAOVVF010000036.1:23590796-23609119 GCA_028565595.1 Duopalatinus emarginatus | reverse complement strand
GTTAAATGCGGGGGGGTATTTCCAAACAAAGAATTATGAAATGCGAAGGGGACACGTCCCTCTCAGATTGAATGATACATAATAATAAACTATTAACATTGGCAAATTGCTGTGGAATGAGAAAGTGACAACCTGGACAGTAAACCAAATTGTCATGAGCCTGAATTTGTTGGTGGTTTATAGTGTTTCTACAATCTACAGTGTTTTCTGTGAACACTAATTCATGAACACCACCACATGTGTGTGAATTTGTCACATGTATAGATTTAGAAAAGACACAGATAAACCACTCACCTTTAGTGCTCTTGCTCCAAGGCAGCTCCACCATAAGCTCCAGGTAGTTGCGGGTGAGAGCATACTCCGGCATAGACTGAGGCATTTTCTTCAGACTACACACAAATAAAGCCGGTAATTGGCATAATAAGTAATAAGTGTAATGCAAGATCTAGGTTTTGCTAGCATACTAGCAAATCTCTCCTGACCTAGTAGGACACCAGGGAACCTTCCGCATACTACCTGATACGTACTAGGTATTCGGACGCACTACATCGTGTTGCATACTAGATTTGCATACTAACTAGTATGGGAGTATGGCATTTGGGGCACAGCCATTGTTTGTAAGGCCTATTGCATTTGCCCCTTTTAACAGCAGCAAGTGTGGATGTTCTCTGTAACACAGCCTGGGTTTTGCCTCTCTTTGTGCTTTTACTCTCAATTGAATGGCAGAAAAACTGTCACCAGTCTAGTACTTGGTAGCTCCCCCACAGGGCAGAAATTCCACAGCGCACTGCATAACATCCCAGATATGTTCACTAACGTTGAGATCCGGTGACTGGCATAACCCCAAACTCAGATGTGTTCCTCTAACCATAATGTGGTGTCTCTAGACGTATGTGGTGGGGCATTGCCTTGTTGGAAGTGGCCAAACCCATCAGAATAAATACAAGATATGAACAGGTGTAACTCATCAGAAAGGAAGCACACGTAGCGTTCACCTGTCAGAGGCGTTTGTAGACGTACCAGGGGTCCTACAGAATGCCAGCTGAACAAAACCCATTTCATTATAGAGCTACCACAAGCCTATGTATTTTGCATAGGCTCATCTGTAGCCGGTTTTTTCCTGGCACTTCAGTGTTTATAAGTGTGTAAACACCATCACACTGCTTTACATATGGCCCTAGACATTTACATGTCACTTGCCTGTTGGTAACCTTCCACCACTACTTTGTCCTCAGAAATAAAATTTATAAATATACACAAGTAATTGTTTTACTAGAGTCTCATAGACAACTGTGTTTATAATCCTTTATTACACCAGTAAGTGTGAACTTGTATGTCATTTTGTGAATATACTGGCATAAATCTGGAACAGAAGTGTTACATACCGCTTAAGTTCTTTCAGACATACACGAAGAGCAGCCTCAGGCATTGCTGCCTCGTTCACTTTCCTCTCCAGGACAGTCATTTCATCACCATCCTCATCCTCGCCTTCCTCATCAAGAGAGAAATGGCGGCCAGGGAGCACACCTCCTTTGCGGATAACAAGTACCTGCAGGACAAAGCCTTTTACATGACTGACCAGTAGGTGAAAAACAAAAGGTGGACAGGACAAAAAGTATAATGTGAGTGCTGAAAGACCTACTCTTTTTTCATCATCAGGTTTGGGTTTACGAGTCTTCTGCAGCAATTTGAGGCCCTCAATCTGTCTGGTGAGCATAGGAAGAGTCTTCTTAAATCGCTCCTCCAGGTCTACTGCATTCAGTACCTACCATCAAAACATTAAAACCAAGAGGTCTAAACAAAGAAAGAAAGAAGGTTGGACAAGTGATACGTTATTAGAGCTTATTACATCGATTTGCATAACGCGTGTCAATGCGTTGCAAAGATAGCAAAAAAAATTGCCCGCATGCATCTAATTTGTGGGAGTATTTCCCACAGAAATGCAACAATATAGTGCTCAGTCAGCTTTACAAAGTGGAGATTGCGTATCACAACAGTACAACTGCTATGCATGAGCACTTGAAGCATAAACATCCCGAAGCTCTTTGTCAACACACTCACGTTAGAGTAATCTAAAAATTAGTTGTTAGTTAGAAAACTCTGTGAATGTTAGTTTTGTTTGTTTTCTTTTGTTTGCATTTCAAAGCTGCTTGAATTCATACTGAGGATATATACAGAATATTTTGGTTTATTTGGTATTATTGTTTTCCAACAATTTAAAAAAAGCTCTATACAAGGGAAAGAGTACAATATAGAGATTTTATTTTGTGTTAATTACTAGTTTTATTTAATTAGAATTCACTTTGTTTTCCTGCAAAACTTAAAAGCTTTAAGATTTTATAATTTTAAGAATTAAGATTATTTTATTTTTTGAGGGTTGACCAACTAATTTAGTGTGCTTCATAAAACCTGTTCCATAGTATAGTTCTGATGGAAAACAAATCAAATTTAAACCAGAATTTGCCTTTTGATATCTTCACCTCTCACTTAGAAGTAAAAAAAGAACCTTTAAGAGTAACAGAAATATTTATTTGATTTATATCGTGATATATATCGATATCAACTGATATGAAAAAATATATTGTGATAAGATTTTTTTCCCAAATCGCCCAGCCCTATATGTCATATGATGAAATCCCAGCAAACCATCAGATAGTCCAACTACATCATATTTATGTTTCCTAATACAAAAGACTAATTACCTGATTTGAATTAATGGCCACACTGTGGAAAAACTTTACCTGGAGCTTCTCTCTGTTGGAGGTGCGGATCATGGCAGCAAGCACATCAGGCAGGGTTTCTCTGGGCAGACTGTCTAGCAGTCGTCGCAGCTTCGCTACTACAGGCACTGACATATCCAGCATTCCCACCAACTGTACATAGACAATGAAATTTTAAAGAGTTTTTATCCTTTTCTATATTCTTCATATGTGGATAACTGAGTTAACTGGATTAGAATGCTAGTGATATGACATGTTGACAATTCCGTGAGCTCAAAGCTACAACACAGCAGGGTCATTAAAAAAAAACAACAGATCACTCATTTAAAAGGTGTACTAGCTGTGAATATGAGGTACCCAGTTGAGGTTATAATATCTCGTTTTGGTTCAGTTGTGCTCTAATCTCAGGAAACATCCCTGTAGGTTTTGAATGGCAAAATAGAAATGCAGATTATGGCTTCAAATTCAGATAATACCACAGCGATTCACAGCCAGGAGAGCCAATTGTGGGTGCATGTGAGCTCAGGAATGAGGAGGAAGGCAGATGGCGCTGCTCATCTCCTTAAATCTCCTCTCTACGCTCCACTATTTACTAACTGTTGCCTTGCTGATCATTGATCAATATATCATCTCATTATTATCGCTATATTATTCAAGTTATCAGCTGGATAACATCTGAATTCTGTTATAAGAATAGGATTTACCAAAAATCATTCAACCTTGAAGAACAATTACGCTTGACAGAGAAACAGAGACTCAACAAAAGAAAAATAAAGCATGAGCAAAGAGTACAGAAGTGATAAAAAGAGTTAATGTGTGTGTACAGATATGCGTCATCCCCCTAACCTGCACTGCAGCCTGGTAGAACCTCTGAGAAAGTTCTCCCAGCTCTCCATCCAACTGCTCTCCATCTGTGTACTGCTCCAGCTTGTCCAGCTGCTCCACCACAGCCAGAGGGAAAGGTCTCTCCCTCAGCAGCTGTGTCACACGGAAGCGGCACAAACCCGTGATGAGCAGTGTGTAGTGCGGCTTTGGCCAGTTACTGCCCACTACCTGGACTGCCAGGCCTGCTGTGCCGATGCTGTAAAAACACAAGGTGTCATGAGTGCACTGATTTACATGGACTGCTTCTCTGTCTCGCCATGTTTGTAGAAATCTATGAGTTCTCTACAAAGTGGAAAACAAAACAGTAATGATCACAACAAACACAAATAGTGGTAATCCAATGACCCTGTTTCCAATATTTTCTTTTCCAGTAAATCAATAAACATTCATACATTCTGTCAACCACCAAGTCAACCTGTGAAAGTAAACACGCAGGCTGTAGCTTGTCAGTAAGTGGTATGCAGGGTGGGAAATTAGCATCTGCCACTAGCCAAATCCGGGTAAATTTGCTCACAAATCAGCTCACATGCCACAGTGGTGGGTTAGCAATGTGGACAGGAGAGGCAGAGAATATTCAATGTAGTAATCCAGCTGGCCTGTCGGGGGAGCAATACACCTGTGCCACAAATGCTATTAAACAGTAGAAGAACTGAAGATACATGTGGTGGTATGTTACAGGTGTAAAACCCACCATCCACTGCATTATTTAACTAAATTGTTTTTTAAAATCCTTTTATGTTTTCTGTCCTGATAATTACTGCATATAAGTCCTTTATGTCTACATTCATGTCTAACTTAAGTAAAACAAAACCATAAAATGTCATTTTTGCTGTTGTTACATTATTAATATAGCTAGTTATGTAAAGTTAACTAAAGTAACTCAACGCTACACACAACTTTTACCACTACAGGAAAAACACAAGACTAGGGGCAGCCGTGGCCTAGTGGTTAGGGAACCGGTCTTTTGACCGGAAGGTTGTGGGTTCGATCCCCGCCCAGGGCAAAACATGACTGAGGTGCCCTTGAGCAAGGCAACTAACTCCCCCAACTGCTCCCCGGGCCCCCCGCTCCAGGCAAGTGTGTTCACTGCCCCCTAGTGATCACTGGTGTGTGCGTATGTTTCACTCCACGGATGGGTTAAATGCGGAGGTCACATTCCTCTGTGTGCAAGCACAGTAGGCAAATGGTGCACGTTCACTTTCGTTCACTTTCACTTATACAGTTAATATTCCGTCTTTTGTACAGCTAACATACTGTGTTCAATAAAGACAGTTTTAATACACAAATAATTAAATAATGCAAATTATTGAACTGTTAATTGTTGATCTGTAATGTCGTCAATCATTAATTTAATTAAAACAAAGAAATGCATTTTACTGCTCCAAACCATATTATCAACAATGATTTTATCCATCTTCTGATTTTACTGCTTCTGTAAAGAAACAGTGCTTTTAAACACAAATGCTGCTAACATGCTAATTCTAATTAACATTGTTATACAAAATAATAAACCACTTACTGTTTTAAGCAAACACTTTCTGTTCACTTACTGAATAATAAATGAATAAAGTCACTAGTTAGCAACAGAAATATTTAACATACGGAATGATAATACTTTTTTTAACATGCTTGTTTATTTATTAAATGAATATTTGTTTAATATATGTTAAATATAAAGGATGATTTTGCAACAAGCACAAAGTCACACATCATTCTGTCCACACAGATAAGGCAAGTCCTAGACTGCTGGGTCTCACAGTGGAGCTCTGCGGCCAGACCATTCTTGTGGAAAGTGGCTGGTAAAAAATTGTAATTGTAATTGTCATTTTGTAGTCCAATATAACAATAGGTTTATTCTTAGATAGTCTAGTGTAGATTTTATATCTTGTTTGAGCAAGTTAGTATGACGGCATATTAGTAGCACTGGTGGAAAAAAAATGTGTTTCAAAAATAAAGTTTTCTGAATTAATTTTCTAAATTAAAAGTCAAACGGTATAATATTTCAGGAGAATAAATACAAGAATAAAATCTAAATAGCAGGTAAAGTCAAATTATTATTCAAATAAAGTGAAAATACTATAAGGATATAGTCAAAATATTACAAAAGTGTAAATATTTCGAGAATAAAGTCTAAATTTTACAGAAATAAAGTAAAATATTACAAGAATAACATCTAAATAATACAAAAAATAAAGTTAAAACATTCTGAGAGAGTTATTTAAGTGGTTATCCCCGTTATCTCAGTCTAATGTACCATTCAGACCAGCATGTCTCTACAACTCCTGTCCTGCTGTTAACTTACATAACTGTGGGAAACAGTGCAATCATGTTTACACTCTGGTTGGTATTTGCATAAAAGGTTATAGGTTTAACAGTAAAGTTAAACAGCCAGACTAAGTTTAAACAGTCACAGTGTATGAAACAGCGCAATCTGGCAACCACGTCCTTCCCCGTCGTCTATAGTAAAATAAGGTTAAAGTCCGGAGAGATCATTCTAGAAAAATCATTCAGACATGGACAGTTACAGGATGTCTGAACTAGAGATTTAACAGCCTATAAAGCTCTTTAGTTTACTTATATAATAATATATAAGACATGTGAAGCATGAGAAATGAAATGATACATAACAAGCTGAACAGTGTGTTTATAATAAGCTGTGTTAACTCTCTTCACTATCAGTGTCCTGTCAGGAGAAATGGAGACAGTGTGTTCTCCTGGATTTACCCGTGTAAAGAGGGAAGTTCCTCACTGTTTTGCTCCGGGTCTTTAGTATTAGGAATCACTCCTATAATGGTGCTCTTCAGTGAAGTCCCTTTCAGCAGTCTGCTCTTCACCAGCTGCATGTTTCTCGCAGAGTCCACGCTAACCCGCATCGTGGAGCCGGGTAACAGAACCCCGTCATTAGTTAAGAGTAAAGGTAACCGACTGGGTATCTGAATCCCGCCGCTGGAAGACATGACCCAGTGTTTATTCACACTTTCTCTGAAAACTACACACGGCTCTGGCTCGTCGGGTGAGGAGCGAAGGCGAATCAAAATAAACCAGAACTACGGCAGGCACACTGGGACCAATTGTAACTTCCGGTTAACGCCCACATGTTTCGAATGACAGGCTTTACCTGAACAGAGGATTATCAAAACATACTAACTATATCGTTTGTAAATTAGTGTTTCCTAGCAGAAAAGTGCAGTAATACTATTCAGTTGTAGATAAATTGTATTTATATTTGTGTTTTTTTTCAAGAGCCCGAAGTTATTTTATCAATTCGTACTATTACGAGACTTTTATTTTGAAATAAATGAAGCTGAACTGTATGTATCTATCCACCTATAAAACAAAGAAAGATTATTGAATGTCAGCGGACGTACTACGCATGCGCGCTTCACCTTCGCGCGCCTTACACCGGCCCTATACTCTATACACCGACGCGCATATTATAAGGGGTGTGTTATAACACGCGTCGCCGATAGAGGCGCTATATACGAACATTACCCCGAACACACCAAAGTCGAAGAGGAAACTATTTCCGCCCCCTAGTGGATGACCTGTTTATTACTCCAGCAGTGCTGCATAAACTGTATAAGTGAAAGTGACCTGTTTGTCTTTTGTGTTTGCACACATCCCATTCCAGATGAAGCTCCACCTTGCTGTTAGAATAATCTCCACTAGATTTTAAAGTGAGGCTGTGAGGGTTTGTCCTCATTCAGCCATATGAGTATTAGTGAGATAAGGCACTGATGTTGAGTGAGGAGATCTGATGTGCACTCAGTGTACCTGTACAGTGGACTTGAGGTCAGGGTTCTTTGCAGGACACTAAACAAACAGTTTGATAAATGCTCACATATGGGTATGATGGTCAGGTGTCCACAAACCTTCAGCCATGTAGTGTATATCATACCTAGGTGAAGATTAGAGATATTTGTAGCAAAATAGCTAAATATTTTGAAATAACAAAATATTTCGAACCTCTAACATGTATATAACATAGTATATAAAGTAATAAAAACAATATTTTTATCTTTAATCATAATCTTTGATCAAGCACTGTGAAAAATGTATTGCATAGCATGCCAGTTATCACAGCACTTCTCATATTTTCTACAACAGCATGACCATAAGTGTTTTATAGCTTTTGTACAACAGCTATAAACAAGAAATTAATATCCAGTGGCTGATATTTTCAGTCATGTGTCAGACATTATGATTATACAGTTAGTTCTGGTCTACAAGTTTCATTTCTGTTACTTAATATCACAGAACTGGTACATTTCACTGATCATATCACTCCACTTGTCAGTGTGCGCTACATAAAATAACAATTCTAGCAATAGTTTGTTACACTGAAACCATTACTACACTTACTATGGGCTGTCAGTCAGTCTGTGCATTGCCATTAACATAGACTGTACGGCATGACAACACTCCAGATATGAGTTGTTTAGGGACTATTTTGCTTGACAGGATAAATCAATATAAGGTTTGACATACTGTGCCTGAAGTTCATAATTAATTTCTAGTTTATAATTGTTGAATAAAAAGTAATTGTACCCTTACAATCATGCTGTTGTAATGAACATGACGTAGAAGGTTTTATTTGTCACATGTACATTATTGCACCACAGTGACTATTTTCTTTACATATTTCAGCTTGTTAGGAAGTTGGGGTTAGAGCACAGGAATACAGCATCCCTGGACTAGAGAAGGTTAAGGGCTTTGCTCAAGGGCCCAACAGTGGCAACGTGAACTCCCAACCTTCTGATCAGTGACTCAGTGCATTAATTGTTGAGCCACCACTGCCCATAATAGCAGCATGGCTCACATGTGAGTTTGTAATGGCATGCAGACTTTGGGCCACATGTGGCCCACTAAGTAAACTAAGTAAACTGTCCCAACTGTTTTGCCCACCATATTTTGTTATGGCTGAGTATGAAATCATTGCTGTCATTCCACCATTGGTCCACCGTGGGTCCAATCTGGTCTGTCCTTGCCCATGTCACAGTCATGCTGATATTTACTACAACAGCATTATTGCTTAAATGGATATAGAATCCTGATGCAGTGTTAATAACTGTTTTAAGTACAAACGTATTGTTTCTACATCATCAGGTAAGTGTTATCTCAACTGAAAAACCCAGCTTGGTCTGACTATCCAGCGGCCCAAGCACTGCTAGACCATGTTTGTCATTTGGTAAGTTATGTACTCGTCTGAATTGATCATGTCATAAATGGTTGAGATGTTATCATAACCTTGCTGTTGGTGATAACATCTGGACTATGGTGTTGCATGAATAGTTGTAATTCAGAAACTGTTTTCTTTCTACCATCACTACCCACATTTAGAAGTTGAAACGAAACATGTTTATAGTTCAATATTTTAATTCGAAGTATATTCATTACTATTAACACACACAAAAAAAAAACTGCTCAACCCACTGGATTGTAGGGAAAGTTCCACACGACCACATGGGGACGCCAGAGGAATGTTTATTATTAATAACATTACTAGGGCATTCTGTAGAAGTCTCTGAATAAATAACACATAAAATGCATAAAAAAACAACATTGGAAAAGCATTATTACAGACGTGTAATAATCTGACAAACATTATGAGAACATAGCTTCAAAGCGCACAGCAAAGGAAACAGAAATGTGCTGACTAAGCCAGCAGTCAGCAAAACATCTGCATGCTATATACACACATACACACAATATTTTTGGCACACCTTTTTGATAGTTTGACTTCGGGGGGAAGGTGCTTGAGTTAGCTATAGTTTCTAATTAGAGATAGAATATGCTATAGCATAAGAAAAGCCATGAGTTGCTCAGTTCCACACACATACCTGTGCTCATACACACACACACACACACACACACACACACACACACACATACGGATGAAGGTAGGCATGGATGGCTTGTATGCTGGTGAGCAACAGCTTTGTGAGCGCTATAGGATAATATCAAGAGCGCTTTTCAGTAGAAAATCCTCATTTAGGGAAACTTCTGTCATCCCTGTGTTCCCTTCCCTTTTCTCCAGTGCTGAGGGTTACAGTCTGATAGGAGGCAAAGAGAAATAGCATTGATGAGTTCACTTTATACATTATATACACACATATAGAAACACTGATTACATGGTTTAAACCATCTGTGGTTGTCCTCAGACAACACTCGTCACAGTTTGTGTCGCGTTTGCAGTGCGTCTTGCCCTGGGGCAATAAATCAGATGTGAATCACAAACCCGCCAAGGCAGGAAGCCAGCAGAATCAGACACCGCCATCTTACTTGTCATGAAAGCTGTGTCTTTGACTCAGTCCTGCTAGCCTGTGCTCCCACTCATGTACTGTGTGCCTAGCCAGATATGATGGTGGTTTTTTATTGTCAATGTTGCAAAAACTGACCAACAGAAAGGACTGAACACCAGACGTTCTTTTTATGAGAAGTGCCCTCTCATTTTTCTCAGCAGATGTTTATAATGTATTTCACATGGAGAAACTCAGCATCCCAAATTATTTAATCCCTAAAGCCAAGCAACCTCTTTTATAAGAGCACTTATGTTCATTTGTCTAACACTGTGTCCCATCTAGCAACTTTATTGGATTTGCTATTCTTTTCTTTATTTCTGCTTTTGTATTTGAACCCAAGTCACGAAATAAACAACATTCTCAATATTCTTTTGGCAGAGATTTACAAACAATTTTCCTATAAATTCAATGCAATTTCATCTACGGGTGAGTCAAAAGTAGCAGGACACATGATCACCTGCCCATTGGAAAAACTTGCCCTTGATCCAATATGGCAGCTTTCAAGATGGCTGCCATGTTCTGGACATTACCTAAAAGACCTAAAAGCCCCCTCACCCATTACTTGCTGGGGTATTCAGATACATCATTTTCCTTTTCGTTTCTGAAATAAAATGTATCCTGACTTTTGACTCACCTTGTACAGTGTAATAATTAAAGATTCACTTACAGTCATATTGGCTGCCGTTCTCTGAGAAACAATCTTTGAATAGGCAGTGCATGGTCCGATAACAGTTGTCGAGTATAGATTTAGGTGTGACAAATTTCCATCCCTGATATTCCGGGTCATTCAAGCGTTCCCAAATGTTCTCAATGCTTTCTGGTTGTTCTCTCTGTCTCACAAACACATAGACAGCATCATCAGTATGACTCAGCTTAGTATGACTAAAGTATGACAAGGTTACAAGTCACACCGAGTTCATGTCAACTTGATGAAATCTAAATTTGATCAGGTCTTAGAACAACATTAAAAAAAACCAAGGCTGTTAAAATAACACTATGTGATCAATGCCTCAACAGCTAATACACCAAAGACAGTTAAGTGTAGAATTTCACTGTCCTACAATACAGTTTTATTGGATGGTGTTAGTATAGCACTTTTGTCACAATTGTCACAATGCAGCTTTACAAAAATTCATGCATAGGTTTAGATTTAGATAGGTTTAGACAGAAGTGACAGCGGCAAGGAAAACATCCCTGAGATGACATGAGGAAAAAACCATACTCAAAGGGGAGCCCATCCTTTTTTGGTGACACTAAATACTGTGAGTAGAACTCACTAAATCATTATAACTGTATAACTGTGTAAGAATAACACAGTCCTGGAACGCACACAGTAAATTCTTTATGTTTACAAATGAATTTCTTGGGTACAAATTTCCAGTACTCAGTATGCATATCAAAATATATTCTGCCTAGTTGTAAATATATTGCTTTTAAAGAGATTAGATCCAAAATGAATAATTTCTTTAATATCAATACAACATAACACAACCATTATAACTCATGTTTCATTAAATCATCACATGATAGATGAGCTCAGAGACTCAGTATTGTAAGTGAGTCAAGGTGGTGGGAGGCATAAAGAATGAGCTTTCACAGGCAGCTGTATAAAGGACCACACACTGGAGGTCTTTGTCCTCACCTCCTCAGTGTCCTGTGTTAAGTAGATACCCTGGACTTCTGTAAAAAGGGAATCGAGACTTGCAAGGTATTTATGGCGTGTTGGGTGTCTCTCTGGCAGAACCCTCAAAATCCTCTGTATGCCTGTCTCAGTGACCTTGACCCACAAATCTTGGAGATCCCTTACATCTGCAGAATCATTCAGCTAGGAGAAACAAATAAAATACATGATGTAATTTGGCAATAACAACGGGAAGAGTTAAAAAAAGGAACTAAAATAAAATAATAGCATATCTAGAGGAAATGGCGACAACAATGACTAAAGCCAAGCATCAAAGTAAGTGTGAGAAAGGGAGGAAGTTGTGGAAAGTGTGGGATTAAGCCATAGTAATCCAATGAGTCAATGCTTAGGGACAGTTGCTCACCAGCTTAGTGATATTATTCAGCCTGAAAACCTCTTCATAATGCACTTGAATGGTGTAGTTAATAGGAAAGTTGTGTTTCTGAAAATATAAAATGGAAACATGTTAAATAAGAGAAAAATTACTGACTCATTTACAAAATCCTTACAATAGTTGTTATTATGCTCCCATTGTAATTCCCAAACGCCAGCATCTAAAAAGTATTACTTTACCAAATATCGTCTCCTTAATGATGAATTGAGCTGATCTTTTAGAGCTTTCATAGATGTACAGAACTCAGGTGTCAGAGAGCTCATCCAGATTGGTAATGCCCACATCATACCTAGAGGGGTAACAGGGAGAGTAAAGATACATCCTTTACTTTAGCTATAAAGGAGTAGCATGTAGAAATGTGCCTCCTAACTGGAACATATATAAAGCTTCAAGTACAACAGTCCTTATTATTTTAACCATTTCTAGGGTTTTGGCAACAGTTTTACGACTTTTAAGCCCTTAGATTTAGGAGCACCACTTATAGGCATGCCATTTATATATCACAATCACCTCCTGCCAAACAAAGCAACCACAATCACACTGGTAGACCTTGATACCTATTTTCTGAGCTGGTTTCAATACTCGGTATGGGGTATAATGAAAAAATATAGTAACTAACTACAATATATATAATTGTATAACGTCCCTTTAAAAGCTAAGTGAATGTTGTCACAGCAAATGAAAGATAAAGTGTGAAAGGAAGGAGCTGTCTCACCAAGTCGAGATCAAAACCTCAAACCACAGCTGGTTTTACAAAGAAAATGCTCTTTTGAAAGAGTACATGCTCTTGCTAAAGACATTTTTATACATCGCACAGACTAAAAAAAATGACCAGTATTGTTTCATCTGATGCATTTGTCTAGTTATTTCATCTCCTCCCTTCAGTAAAGAAAACAAGTCTAGAAATAAGTGAAACACTGAATAAATACATACAAGACTTAGGCAGCAACAATACAATTACCTCTTCAACATAGCTACACTGTAATTGACTATGAAATTGGTTAGTGGTATAAAGCACAATGTTTCCCAGTAAGTTACAGGGTTGGAATCCCGCTGGGAGCAGTAGGACTGTAGGTTAAATGGAGATGTAGAAGAAATTATGTGCCTATTGTACTAGTGATGTTTTTATAGTTAGAACTAAGTAACTGTGACTACATGACTCAAGGCTAAAAGAGAAGGATGATGACACAGAGACGGCTGTCAGTCAGCTCTTAGTCATGTTTCAGACAGCACACTTCAACTGGCTACAGAAACACATTGTTTCTGTATCCTTCTGACCTTCTTATCCAATGCTGTATTCTTCTGAACTTAGTCCCACTCAGTTTGCATTCTTTTGCCCCTACTAATTGCCCTTTTGCTGAATTCTTTTGCATTTCTCTGTCTCTTCAATAAAGGAAGTGGTAAAGCAGGATCCTAACCTGACGCAGCCTGCACACCAACCCATACAGTAGCCTCAGTTAGAAGCTGTTAAAACCACATGGCACGATAAACATCTCTGTTCTGCGTCATTTTTCTTCATCAGTAATATGAGCTTTTTTAGTGACAAACTACATCTGAAAAAACCTGCCAAATGTGTTGACTCGGGAAGTGCTCGATCAACTTCTTTCCCACTCTGTCAACATTTAATAGTGATGAGCGACTCCCTCAAAAACTCAAAGAGCATCCCTTTCAGTTACTTTCAGCTATCACTGACAGAAGACAGAACTCCCAACCCCGAGATAAACGGGTACAAATATCTGCAATGTGAAACCGAAAACAGATGGCACAAAAGAGATTATTTAAGGATATAGTGATCTATGACCACTTTCAACTTTTCTCCCCCTTAAAAAAAGCTAAAGCCTCTGCAAGGGCCCCACTTACCTAAAACCCCCTTCAGGAGCCAAGCCTCAAACCGGACCATACTTCTGCTGAATATCTAGTTCCAGTGCTCAAGTGAAATCCGGGTGTAGAGTGGATCAAAGCTCGAACACAAAGGTCTCCAAACTGTATTTTTTTTTGCCTGAAACATAGAACATAGATAGAAGATCAGCCAAAGGCATCAGCACTGCCTTCATACATTTTCTGTCATTTCATGTATGCATAGCTGCTTTCAAATACAACTTACATTAAAGAGACACAAGGTTAGCAATTATTAGGTACATACATATACATGCACATACGTGTGACAAAAAATACATGAAATCAGTCATTTTGTACTCTATGTTACATTAAAGCTGGTTAAAGGGGCAAACATAGTATAATCGGATACATATCAATGAATCCTCTGGGCCTTCACTCAGGGTCTAGGACAACTTCCTGGTCGTTTCCCTGCGACAGCAGGGCCAATACATATCCAAGGACAGTAACTCAAATCCAGATGTTTAAAGATTAACCTTATCCAAACAGAAACCTTTTATAAACCTGCCAGAAAAAAACCTGCAGCATCCTGTTATATGCCATCATATGACAAATCCTATATCCCAAACTCCAAATGCTAATCTGTTGAAGTATGTCCTATTTGACTACTAAGTGTGTACATTGAGCACTGGGATTTTTAATACTAGACTATGTTTAGTGTAGTCTACTGATTCTGTCTAGTCAAGTCGAGCACTGAACTTATATAGCTATATCTCAGTTTTCTATCGGAATAGAGGCTTATTAACACTCTGGTCTCCTGGATTGACTCTACACACAGGTGCTGTAAGGCCTTAACACGGACAGGTGCTGTCCAAAGACTGTTTGTTAAAAAGAAAGCTTTATAAAGCCTGATAACTGCAGTACACACACAATTCTACTCTTAAATGTCTATATTTTGGTACATGCTTTTATATATATAAAATAAAATAAAGTCTAAAATAAGTGTCCAGGATAACTTATCTGCTTTTGGTGTTCTGTTGAACAAAGTATTAAGCCGGACGCAGTCACGGCCCGAGGATTATGTATTAAAGTATAATGAAAAGCAGATGCATTGCGCAATAAAGCGCACATGTGCGTCAAAGCAGAAAAAAAGTCGCAAATAAGAAAGCATTGCTTTATACAAAGCATGGTGTAAAAATAGTACAAATCCAACGTCCACAAAAACCTAGACACAAGATTTGTCAGGATTAAACAGATTAAACTTTAGGGATAGATATAATCAGAGTTTAGAAAAGGAAGAATCGTCCACACACCTCTCTCTCTCTCTCTGTGTCTCTCTCTGTATCAGTCAGCCAGACTGCCGATAGTATAACGCTCCTCTGCTGCGTGTGATCACGCCACGGCTCTCTGTGCGCTGTCAAGTGGTCATATCCGTCCGGTGTGGGATTTTATAAAATCGTCCTCCTCCGACTTTGTGTCTTATGAAGCCTAGGCTAAAAAAATGATCTGGAAATTCCCACGGCGTCGCTCTCTCTCTCTCTCTCTCTCTCTCTCTCTCTCTCTCTCTCTCTCTCTCTCTCTCTCTCTAACGCTGACCGTGTGTGTGTGTGTGTGTGTGTGTCTTATGCTACGAGATCCTCCTACTGGGACCATGTGAAGAACACCCAGGGCTCTGCGCGACATTTTACTTTCGCTTTTCAGTTCATTAACCCGTCAGTGACCCACAGTGCACGCGCACACGCGCGCGCGCCCGCACACACACACACACACACACACACACACACACACACAGAGAGACTTGTTTACTCATAGTATTGAGTTAAAGTGAGGTGAAGTGACTCGTACAGTGAAGATTTGATATTATATATATACAGAGATTTATTACAAGATTTATTTCCATTACAATACAAATCATACATTCTTATTGTATAGCTGGGAATTTCAGACAATGTTTACATCAACCCTCAGTTATTATTCATTTCTCTATCATACTTATTTGTGATATCAGTACATTAAGTTTGAGTCAGATGACTCTGCTCTGAACTCCTCACTGATATTTTAATCATATATAAACACTACAGACTAACACACTACTATGACAAAAGTAAAATAATAAAACCTTAGATATAGGTATACATAGTGGCACCTCAGGTACCACAGCTCCAAAGATCTTGGGTTGCAGGTTCAAGCCTTGCTCCAGTCTCTGCCTGGTGTGTTCTCCCAGTGTCCATGTGGGGTTTTTGCCAGGTGCTCTGGTTTCCTCCCATCTCCTGAAAAACACATGAATTGGAAATACTTAAAATTGCTCTTAGCTGTAAGTGAATGGGTGTTTGTGTGTGACACCCTGCAATGGATTGGCAACCTGTCAGAGGGGTATTCTTACCCTGTGCCAAGAGATTCCGATATTACCTTAACTGTCAGTTATTATTATTATTATTTTCTCTATCATCCTTTTTGTAATATGAGTTCATAAAGTTTCAGTCAGATGACTCTACTTCTGACTGATATTTGATATTTTAAGTATATATAAACAGTACAGGCTGGAAAGTTGTTGACCTACTAACATTCTACCATGACAAATTAAATGTTTTAAATTTAGAAAGGTATGGCATGGTGGCACCGCAGGTAGTGGGTTTTTGTTGTGTGCTCTGGTTTCCTCCTACCTTCTGAAAACATATACAAATTGAATGTGCTAAATTGCCCCTAGGTGTGAGTGTGAATGAATGGGTGTTTGTGTGTGGTACCCTGCAGTGGATTGGTGCCATGTCCAAGGGGTATTCCTACCTTATGCCCAGTGATTCCAACTGACAGTCTAAGTGGAAAAGGGAATGACTGACTGACTAAAAAGGTATAGGTAAGTATGTATGTAATGTGTGTATTTCTATCAAGAGGTACTCTGAGCGGCTCCAGTATGCTTTGGGGGTGTTTATTTATTCTGCTCTTATCTGCTTAGAATGAAGTGTTAGAACAATATTCTATCCTGATGGTTGTAGTCTCTTTTAGGTTTACAGTGCCCCATCCATAAGTCATGACTTATCGGAGTAGTTTGATTAGTATGAAAATGATGCGAAACATGTGCTCCACCATTACCATTAAAACACCAAATGAGGAAATGTCTTTAGAAGAATGTAACTTCCTTCTACTGGTGTTCAAGAGACTTAGAAGAATCAATGCCAAAGTGCACTGAAGCTGTTCTGGTTATATCTGGCGGGATGGTGGTTTCTCGTTTGATCATGACATTAGTAACATCAATGGTGCCAGATACCACAACACACACTTGTGAAGATTATGCCTCAACAGGTTTGAGCTGTTTTGGCAGCTGTTTAGGCAGGCAGTTTTAATGTTATGTTATGGCTAATGGCCCATAATGTCATGCTAAAAGTCATAGGACAGGAACTAGTATTGTATACTCATTTTGCCCAGCAATGTGCAGCAACTCGGCATGGCATCGATTGCACTAGTGGACGGAAAATGTCTGGAGGGAGGTTGAGCCATGCTGTTTGGATATCCCCAGACAGCTCAGTGATACTTGTAGGTGCAGGATATTGTGTGCGAATGGACCTCTCTCCGACATACTATAAATGTTCGTGTTAGGTGAAGGTGCAGGATACACCATTTGTTAGATCTCTCCTGAATGCTTCTTGAACAAATTCTGGATAATTTGGCCCAGTGGTATGGTGCACTATCCTGCTGGAATATCACAATCATCAAACCCATGGGTGTCCACTGCGCTGTCCATTGTCCAACACTAAGGCTCAAGAAATGTAAATGCTTGCACAACTTCAAAAATGGAATGTCCCATTCAATCTGGCACCCACTATCATGCCTCGGACTAACTCTGATAATTCACATTGCCTTGCAATGAGCATGGTGGCCAGTGTTTAACCTCACTCACAAGATAACAGCTTAGAACTTATACAGGTGTGGGCATTTCCAGACTGTCCCCAGACAGAATTTTCTTTCCAATATTTTTGGAGAGAACTGTGTGTGAGAATAATTTGAAAAAAAGTTCATGCTTGTTTATAATTTACTTCAAAAGGGTAAACTGCCATATATTTTAAGTGTTACATATAAAGTGACAGGGACTTTTAAACAGTATGGCTTACAGCTCATAATAATCAGAACTCGAGTATCTACAATTATTATGAGAATATAAGATCAGTGCTTTAATAGTGGCCTTCAGCTCGTGTGTTTGGCTGGGTCGGGTGTTTCTCACCTTCCTCAAGAGAATCAGCCCATAGATTCTCTATAGAGTTCAGGTCCAGTCAAGTACAATTATATTATGGTCAGCAAACCATTTGGTAGTAGTTTTGACACTGTGAGCTGAGTCCTGTTGGAAAAGTAAATCAGAATCGCCATAAAGGTTGTACGCAGATAGAAGCACTCAAAAATCTCACAAACTCTTGACTAGTATACACACACACACACACACACACACACACACAGAGAGAGAGAGAGAGAGAGAGAGAGAGAAACACAAAAGAGATATCTATCTATCTATCTAT
>JAOVVF010000036.1:23558315-23587328 GCA_028565595.1 Duopalatinus emarginatus | reverse complement strand
CTAAGCCTGCTTTAAACTTCTCCACAACCTTATTCCTGACCTGTCTGGTGTGTTCTTTGGACTTCATGATGCCGTTTACTCCCCAATATTCTCTTAACCAACCTCTGAGGCCGTCACGGAGCAGTATTTGTATTTGTATTTGTACTGAGATTGGATGACACACAGATTGGATGACTCTTTTTAGTCATTAGCAGTTAGGCATTAGCATTAGAGAAAAATGGGCTGAATACTTTTGTACACCGCACTTTTCAGTTTTTTATTCGTAAAAATGTTTTGAATCATGTATAATTTTCTTTTGACTTCACAATTGTATACCACTTTGTGTTGGTCTTTCACATTAAATTCCAATAAAATATATTTATGTTTTTGGTTGAAATGTGACAAAATATGGAAAAGTTCAAGGGGTATGAATACTTTTGCAGGTCACTGTATTATTTGCATGTGATCACATATTACTCCCATGTGAAAAACATATCAGCAAATGTGGATGCGATTCATCCTTAAACATAACTACAGCCATGTGTGCTAGCCTATAAAATACTATTAGTGTTAATTCAACACTGAAAATTAACATTCTAAGGCTACAGAGCAAAATCCCCTAGTTTTGCCTCAACAGAACTGCCCTCACATGCATCATCATGAGTGATTATGTAATATATGTTCAGATGAAAAGCACGTGAAGGTGCATTTCCTCATGACGTGATGCACAAGAAAAACAACTTGGCGATAAAGTCAATTACAATTACAAGGGTTTTTTTAATGAATCACATAAACAGCATTTGGAAGAATGTATCAAACACAGAAGTGGCTGTAAAGTTCAAACACTATCACACAGCTCCAGGGATCTGGGGTTGTGGGTTCAAGCCTCACTCGGCTGTCTGTGAGGAATTTGGTGTGTTCTCCCTGTGTCCATGTGGGTTTTTTACCAGGTGCTCCAGTTGTCTATCACCTTCTGAAAAATGTCTAGTCTAAGTATGTATCGTTTTTAAAAAATTATATTTTAATGTATATTTTAGGGCTGACCACCGACACATAGGTTGTTTGTCTATCCATCCATTAATTTTTCCCTCTTGACTTTGGGTGATAGCTCCTTCATTAATATGACACTGAACATCAGTAAATGGTGAATGTCAAAAGAAGCTTTTAGGATCTACCTGTGAAATGTGACTGCTATCCCTTGTGTTTTCTTATCTTTTCTCCTGCTGAACTGCAATGACCCCCAGATGACATCAGCACTATTAACCTCTCACGGGAAGGAATGAAAATACAGACACAACCAAAAGATTAGCACCACTAAACACATCATAAATATTTCAGTATAATACATTATAATGTTTGTTTCAGGGTGAACAATTCCTTTATTATGTGCTCCACCACCTTCAAGTCCAAGTTTAACTCTTTAATTCAGCACCAAGCCTATTTCTGGCTTGCCTCACTGTAATAATCATCTGGTCAAATTAGAAAGATAATTTACAAACAGGCCCAATTAAACCTGATATTTGTGTGTACTCTCCCCCACGTCTCTTTCTCTCCACAAAGCCACTGGTCGGCCACAAACGCCCACCTACATACATTACTAATTCCTTCCGTGCATTCATCGTGGTTGACAAGCTGCTAAGAATGTCGAGCTTGGCAAAGATTCTTAAACTGCTATTTTGTGAGGCTGCTTGAAGTGGGCTACGCCTGCCTGCCTACCACATGAGTACATTCAGCTCACTACTCTAAACCGTTTAATGCCAAAACCACAGCCTGCACTGACTCGAGTCTGGTTCGTCACAGACACAAACGGATACCCTGCTCATTCGAAAATATTCCACACAAATTACTCTGTCAAATTTCAGCTAACTAACACAGGCACGAAAGTGGACCGGAGGGGGATTCCATGGCCCCCAACCCAAAACACTATCTGTCACAATAAACATGATGTCAACTGGGAAAACCCAGAGGGAAAAGCATGAATGAAGAAGCTTAAAACTGCATGGACTCACTGGCGTGACGTGTCAGGTAATGCTCTCTACTTTTTATCTACTCTATTCAGGGACCCTTTAAGTTACTCTCTTGTAGTTTCAGAGACATGTACAGACCTGAATGTTCCCTATTTAAATGGGTCCTAGCCACCTTCATTTGTTCCCTAAATCCCACCTTTTTCCTTGTGTGTGTGACACACACCAGTAACAGACATAGCAATAATTTTTTTAAGGGTCCCAGTCAATGTTCAGAAATAGATCTTTTAATTAAGCTTCATATTTTATTTTAACTGCATGCTAGTTATAAATCACTGATAGAACTCCCACATTGTTGGGGCTGGTCCAACTCCCCCAGTTCCAAGAACCCCAGTCTGATCCTGAGCTTCAGTTATTGTCTGAACAGTTTGAATGTTCCTCCCCTTTTCTCCGGTTTTCTCCCACCTACTAAAAACATGGAGGTAGGTGGACTGACTGATCTATGGTAAATAGCCATAGGTTGGAATGAGCGTGTGAACATGCGCACATGGGGCTTTGAGGCCTGCTGGTGTCTCATGGAGAGGGAATTTCCACCTCACACTCAGCGTTCCAGGGACAGGCTCCGGATCCACTGTGACCCTAACCAGGATAAAGTGGTTACTGAAGATGAATTGGTGACCGAAATGGTTGGCCACAATTACTGCAAAATGAAGACCGCACCTATAGATCTGCGTGAATTTTTAGTAAGAAGAAATAAAGAAAAATAAACAAATAGTTACACCACCAAGTACAATACTCAACAATTTTACACACTTTTTAACCTGTTATGGACATGGTTTCAATAGTGGGGAGAAGAAAGACCAAGCAAAAAAATGCATTAAAGATTAAAACTAGTTTCATAAATTGATGCTTCCTTTTTTGGCATCTGTAGCATTTAGATTTAGGCTATACTTTACTAAAATGATGGACAAAAAGTCAGTATTTGAGAGAAAACAAAATACAAAGTCTAAACTGACAAAAGATCATACAAAAGTAAAAAGCCACACAGGTGTTTACTCTAATAACAAAAAAAAAAGTAAGGTTTCTGGATAAAGCTCCTTTAAGACTCCTTAACGTATAGACATTCCTGAGGTTTTACTACACGACCTTCACAGAGCCATCATTTTGTAACATAACTGGGGCTGCAGGCCACAAGCAACAAATCATCTGTCAGCCTTTCCTGTAGAAGTCACTTTAAGATTGGCTAAGAAAGTGTCACCAGAAAACGAAACAGGAATTTAGAATTGAGGGTTTGAAGTGTTGAAAGGGAATGCACTAGAATCCTGTCTTACCCGCGTGATCAGTTAAGTGCGCAAAGGGACAGTATTAGTTTACAGGACCCATTCTCCATCCAAAAGAGGTACGAAAAAGCAAAATAAACAAACTTGATTAAAAAAAATTTTATTTACAAAATTGTCAAACATTCATTATACAAAGAGTATTTCTTTAGAAAAAAGTGTGTATGGGTTTAATACAAAAGGCCAAAAAAAAGTAACAACAAAAAAAATACAACCAAACATCCTGCTCCTCTGTAAAGACAGCTAGTTATTTTACAAATTCCACCATCATTTGGAACAATGACATGTCAGAGCAGTACTATTTTCAGCCTTCAAATAAAACATGTTGCTAAATCTGAAATCTCACGAGATGCACAATAAAAAACCCATAATTTCAAATTTGTAGTAGTAGAAGTAGTACTGTCCAATAGGTTCAACTCTTTACACTCTCACCCCTTACAAGCCACAGCCAAGTCCTTCAAATATAAAGCTTCAGTTTTACAGAGACACCTCTCTAATGGTCTCTAACAGTTTCTGGAGTACTCCTCCACAGTACTGTACTGTATTGCGGCTTTGAACATGTTGATTTGTGGAACAAATTCGACTAGCATTTTAAAAGGCATAACGTGTGCGGATGTCTTCCAGTTTCTTAGACACTTCTGGTGGCGTGCGGTCCAGCTCTTCAGCAACACTTTTCTGTTTATGAGGATCCATGGAGTTAAACTGCTCACAGAGATCTCCATCAATTACATTCTGCAACACAAACCAGAAGATTAATCATAAAATGCTAATTAATACATCTTTTAGAACTGTTTAGTATTTTTTTAGTATTTCATTTTGCACAAAGACACAAATGACAGTCAAATTAAAATGCCACCAGTGACACTTTACAGTTTTCAAGTTCCCTTGTTGGGGATTTGTTTATTTATTTATTTAATGCTTTTGTTAAATTATAAGCATTTACATTATAAGCTCCATTTGCTGAGACAACATTATTAATCCTACCAAAAAAATAGAGCCATGACTGAACAAAAGAATTAATTCATTACAATTGTACTGGCAAACTGCCCCAGGTAAAGCATGCCTCTGGCTCATGACACTAGTTTCATCTGACTGTTCCCTGAGGCAAAAATCATACAGCAGTGTTTCTCAAAGTAATTGTATTAGGGCAAGCTGGTGACCAGGATTCTGATAATGTGCTAAGTAATATTTATATGCCACTACAAACCTCAAAATTTACCTGTATTAAAAGATTGCAACACCATAAGTCTGTGAAACACTGCCTGAGAAGCTTTCATGTACGTGCACTAACCTTCACAGGGAAGTAATAAGAGCGGAAGCTAAGATGGTCTCGGCCACAAAGTGGAGGAAACTCTGACCGCATATGCATTTCTAAGTGTTGGAAGAAGTCGTGGTCCTGAGGGTACAGAAAAAATGTAATTTGCATAGGAAAATGCAGCATTATAATCATTATTAGTTATCTTTAATATCGTTACACACAAACACAAGTTACATTTAAAATATGCATTTTTGCATGTTTGTTATTGCTAAGAAACAAAACAGACAGTTTTTTTGCATCTCATATGAGAAATATCCACCACAACCTCATAACTCCTTTTAACCTTTAAGATGAACCACAAGATCACTGAACTGGACAATTTGGCCACATTTCAAGCAGTCATGGACAGAAGAGACAAACATCCTAGACAGTGCCTTTGAGCTTTTTATCAGATCATTTTAGTTTTCATCTGAAATAGTCATACCTCATGTGAGGTGAAGGGCACAAGGATGCCAATGCCACCTGACAGAGTGGTGTACACCAGAGACTCCGAGCCTCCAGGGATCAGCGTGGTCTTCTGCAGTGACAGAACCGTTTCTCCTATGTGGTAGTTCATAATTATATCAGCCTGGAACATAAGCAGTTCAAGAATACCATGGTTAGTGGGCTAACTTCCACTTACAGCGTGGGGTATGAACACCTCAATCTCAGCACCACACAAGTTTCTGATAATTAAGCACAAATATTCAGATACAGTTTATATTAAAAGGTCATTTGTTACCATGCAAAAGCACGTTCCTTGGCAATAAACCAATGTCAACCCACACATTCCTCCTCTCACTTGCTTACACACAGTTTTGGCATGTCCTTCAATTCCCAGCAAGTCATTGGGGCACACTGGGAATTTCCCCATGTCCACCTAAGCAATTCTAGGACCCTGATTAGATCATAATAACGTCTGGCATGTGGACAAACGTGGTTCTGGGGTCTTTAGAAACTGACCACAGCACAGACCTAAGCTAACTGTTCTGGATGTTTGGGTCTGTGTTGAAGTGACCTCAATAACAGCTAGACACAAACACTGACGCAGAAACCATGAAGGCTGTCTGGTGCAATTTTCCCATGCCTGGACAACAGTGTGTAGGTTTAATAAAGGCCAGTACCTTCTGGGAGGCTCCATTGAGCAGGCCTCTGTCCCACAACGCTTTGTTCCCTGTGGGGTCCTCATCCACATCATCACTGGTGTTTGGCGGTAGACGAACCTAGCAAAAATATTGCAGTACACGAGACTAATCAGTCTTTTTTTAAAGTTTAGAAATCACACTAAAACAATAAAAGAATGCAGCTAAACGGCTAATAGATACAGCACTTACAATAGTGATATTCCCAAACTTGTCAGCTGTAGCCATGGTGTCATAGTCAAGCAGGCAGGCAGTGGTAACCCAGCGTGGGTTTGTGTCATCAGCAAAGATAATGAGCTGGTTTTCGTTGCGTTTGTAGCGCACCCAGAACAGACTTTCCTGGATGTCCGACACAATCACACGCTGGCCGATGGTGTGGATGCCAGTCACCAGGTTGGGAACATGCTTCAAGAAAATGCAAAAATAAATGAATAAAGTAGATCACAATAAGTGCTTTAAAATGTTCCTAGTATTTCACAGTGCAGTTAAAACTACACCGGTAATAAAAGGACTAGCACACAATGATTAGACGTTTATAAAGTTCATTAACAGAGGAGCTGATTATGGTTAACTAAAAGTGGGTTTAATGGTCATAGAGTAGAGATGACTACATACAAATCATTCTGTTGCTTAGAAACCAGCAAATGCTTATTTTTATTATTTAAAAAAGTTTGTCTGTTAAAGTTCACATAGTTACGCATGGAGAACACCACTCTACTGTATGACATGAAACTTAAGCAACTGCACAAAAGTTAATTTTAGCTAGAAATACAGAATGTTTTTTCACATTAAATGTTACACCAACACATGAGCTGTACAAAAGGAAAGAGCAGCCCTAAAAATAGCCACACAGTGACTGACAGGCCCAAGCATGAAGGATGTGAAGGAGGTGTTATTACATTATTAGATACACGATAGGAAGTTAAGGGCATGAGAACACAGCAGTAATACTCATCTTAAGTATTATTGCACAAAGCAATGTGGATTTAAGCATGACTTTCTCACCAAAAAGTGCTGGCATGGCAATCCCATTTAACCTAATCTGTAACATACTGTGTAAGTTCTCACCCTGCAGTCACAATATTGACGAGTGAGTGTAATTTATTTCTGTCAGCTTTATGATTCTTTCTGGAGGGGAATGTAAAAGACTCGTATTTTCAAATCTCGTATTCTAAAGGCAGCTGTTGCCACTATGACAGTGTACCAGTATGTGCATGAGTGGGTGGGTGGGTGAGTGAGTGAGTGGGTGGGTGTTAATACCCTGCACCGAAATGGAAAATAAATACAAATATTAAGCCACAATCTATGACATATAGGCAAATTACACCCCATCACCTATATGAACTATAAACGGACTATTTTAACTATTTTATCGTCACGGCAAAATGATTTAAAATAGCAATGTCTTTTCCTTACATTTATAAGCCTCACTTCCTGTGTTAGGTGGTTGCGCTTTGACAGTGAATTACTATTGCCATGTGCATATGATCAAACATTCATGTGAATTTGCAGCTACATCACAATGTACTGAAGAATTACACCACACATCCTGTTTATTTAGCATGACATAGCTGGTTGACTGTATCGCCATGGCAACAATGTTAAAGACACCAAACATCCCCTTGCAAATTTAATAAAAGGACATCTTGACATTATATACGGCATACAATGAATGAATCTTAAAGTTTGGTAACTTCCTGTTGGTTGAAGGAATGGCAGGAATAACTTCCTGTTCGGCGAAGGTAATGAATACAATTGTGACTTGTCAGTCTAAAGACATACGTCACCAAAGTGGACATAAGTGGATGCCCAGAATTAAAAGAAATGTCAAAGGGGCACTACAGGGACACACACACACACACACACACACACACACACAGGTCCAATTTTTTTTGCCAGAACCTGATAACACTATGTGAAGACCTGTGTACCAAGTGATCGATTATGTATGGGTATCTAATCATGCTTGACTGCATAAAAAGTTACAAACAGTACAGAACTTAGCTGTTGTTGTCGGTCTTGCATCATTTAACCAAAAAATAAATAAATTTATTTACCTTGTTCTCACATTTGCGGAGCAGCTTCTTTTTGCCAAGGTCATAGATGCGTAGCAGTTTGCCCACCCCTACCAACACTCTGCCCTGGAAGGGGGCGATGGCCAGGGGTACATCTTCCACTGGGGTCTGCCAGTACAGGATATCAAAATGAGCTCATTCAGGTGGTACCCACTCAGTTAACAATCACAAAATCATGTAAAGAAATTAAATAGGCCACAGTATTGGTTTGGAAAGTCACGGATTAGGCAAGAACACAAAAAGGCTTCTTTCAGCTCACAGAAGCTAACCTCTGACTCTGAGCTTCAGTTTGTCAGCCCAATAATGGTCATGAGAGGAAATATGTAGGGGATTTTATTCTTCACCCCAAAGCTTACAGGTGGAGCCAAGTAGCATTCAGTTTTGTAGTTACTTCCCCTTGAACTCACCTTGTGTACAAACTCCAGCTTTTCACCACCGCTTACCAGGCGGTAGGTATAAATATAGCCACCACCTACTGAGCGCGGATTCAGGATCATGTCTCTTGCCACACCCACCAAAACGTACCAGTCATCACCTCCATTAGCAAACCGACAAACAGCCACACTGCACAGAGAGTAAGAAAGAGGAAGAGAGTTATTGCAATGCACAGACTTGCGGTCACAATTCGAATATTTACCCAAGTATTCCTCTTAATCTGTTTTTCACTGATTACTCTAAATGCCCTGTTTACTGTGTCAACTCTTCCCACACCTGTTGCATGTACTTTCCCAGCATTTCCTCTGGCTTACCTAAAGGCAGCTTCATTCTGCTCCAACTGAACCAAATCCAGGGTGTTTCCCTGAATGGGGTTGATCAGACGCACCAGTGAGGCCCACTGTCCTGAACCAGCCTTTGGGGCACCAAAGATTGCTTCTGGGAGGTTCTCATTCAAAAAGGCAGCAGCCATTTCTGCAGCCAATTCCCTCTCATCCTCTCCTGCAGCCTCCACCATTTCCTACAACACAAAAATACCAGTAAGGAATTTCCAGAGTTTGTTTTGGACGTCATCCAGGCAGTGTTTTTCAAGCATAATAACTTGTACTACATTCTTAGTTAATAAACTCAGCAGGGCACAAGTAGCCACTTAACAAATGAGAAGACACAAAGTATTAAACACAAGTTGCAAAACAGCATTTTTATTTAACAAATGAATATCCTACACCGTTTAAAGGCATGTCAAACAACAGCTAAAATGTTAGGCCTTGTGTCCTCACCTCAGCCATCTGCTGCTTGCGCTGGGCTTTGGTGGCTTCAGTGTAGGCATTGTGGTCCGTTTCAATGAGAACCAAGTTATTGGTTTCTGGGTGAATGACAAATCTACGTGGTGTGCACTGCAGCGGGAAGGCCACCTGATTAAACACAGCACCCAGCTTCTCCAGAGCCAGAATTCTGTCAGAGGAGGGGGGAAAGCAAAAGTGAAAGTAGACTTTATTAACAACTTATGTCAACACAGCATCATTTTCACATTCCTTTACCAAGCATGAAACAAATACCTTTGGAAGACAGAGATCTTAATCATGCATCAAAATGACGTTTTTCCACAGTCTCAAAACAAACACTTCGGGCACCATCAGAAGCAAAACCAAGGTAGAAACCATACACTCGGACTATGCCATTAGTTACGACGTTAACTTGGATAGTTAAAATGCATGCATTTTATGTCTGCCTAGGTAAGATTTCCAGACAATGGCAACATCACTTACTAGCTCACAAGCCCGGCTTAAATTAGGCAAACTTTACTTATTACTTTATATAAACATCACATGCATGTATTATAGTATACTGAAGAGTACTTCAAGCTTAGTGGAAGTTTGTGTGGGGACATAATTCATATCCTATAACTGAACCAAACTGCATTTTTGCACACCACCTCACCCTCTCACACAACCAAAAACTGCGGTTTTGCACACACAGTGTATACATCTCTGGACTTTAACTTTTGCATACATATATACACTTTATTTTATTCTATATGTATATTTTTTTTAAATCTTACTTTATATCTATCTATAGATATAATTTAGGACTATTTAATTTTATTGTAATTTTAGTGTGCCCTTCAATTATTGTTCATTTACTTACTACCTAGTTTATATTCTGTGGACGACAGTCAAATGGCATTTCACTGCAGGTTGTACCGTGTACGACTATGTATATGGCAAATAAAACTTTGAATCTTTGCTGTTGTCTGACACTGTACCGTCCAGCAAAATGTTTTTTTATTGCACATTTTCTAGTTAATTTCTTATTTCTGACTGATTCATTACTAGACTACAGAGAGAGAGTTTACAGGCAAGAGAGCATAGCTGCTTTAAAAGAATCATCCATATTATATAGATCTAAATGCGTTAATCATTTAGAGCTACTGGAAACATTACAGTAATCACAATTACCAAAATTAAGTGACAATTACTTAAGTAAACCGTTGGCAAGACACTTTTATTTTTGAGTAGGATTCAACACATTCCCTTTCATGAAAGTATAATTTAAGTTGAGTTTTACCATGATAAAATCTAGATAAACAAGCTAAAAATATTGTGCACTGTGAGAAAAATTTTTATTCCATAGAAAAAAAAATCTGCATGCATAGAGTCTAATACCTTTTACTGAGGTGCTAAAATTAATTGGAAAACCCCACTAATGTAACGTCTCACAGTTACCCACATGCTTCTGACGAGAATTAAAACCGAAACTTAAAATGTAACCCGAAATGGTACTAACAAAAACCAACGAAACACTGAAAACTAAAAGTAAATTTGATTTTACCTGAAAACTGAGAAGATAAAAGCTTCACATAATTTGTTTAATTTATATTTGTTGTTACCAAGACTTGCAGCAGTGAGAGTAAAAATTACAACAAAAGCAGATTTTTCATTAGTGTTTTTGTTGTCTTACCAGAACATCAAGCTATATTTTTTTCTGTTAAGGTCAGTTAAGAATGAAGTTATTTGATTGAATTAAATTAAATCTGTAACCGTTTGTGAACATGCATATATACTTACACGCACATTTTATTATATATTAATATTTAGTCAGATAATATTTTATTAAATAGCAGCAGTAATAGCACACTTACTACACAATTTTAAGCTTAATAAATAAATAAAGGTCATCTACTCGGAACTGATGCTTTCCTCTGGCTGCACGGTTGCACACAGCCAAATGTGTATATTTATAACTGTGTGTGTGTGTGCGTGCGTGTGTGTGAGAGTAGTCAGTGTCCTAATACATGCATGATTGCAGCCATGGTGTAAAAACCTCTGAGAATGTTATACCGGCAAAACAGTCAGAAGCTTTGTACTGTTGTAGTGTGACTCAGCTTCTAACCAGTCAAGCTTGCATACATTCAGGGAAAATATTATTCTGCACCCTTAAGGCATTCCAACTCATTTTGGAAACCCATTTTCCCAAAAAGTTTTCATAACACTCTGGATAAATTACACAACAGCAGCTAAAGTCAAGGAAGTCCATTGTAGAATGACTAACATTTGCCGACCTGCTTTAAGCTCCATGCAAAATGTAACAACACTAATCATTTACCCACAACAAATTCAAGAACTATATAACCATAAATAAATGTAATCATACATTTAAAACCAACACATTTTCTGCTGATCAGATAAGCATGTCAGATTAACTACTGACCAGCGCTTCATAGGCAATAACTAGTGGACGTCAGAATGGCTGTGACCACTTCCATAGTATTAACTTAGCAAGCAACTCATGAACATTGCAGTGTATTTTGTATATACATTTTTAACAGCACAGCATTTTTGAAAAGCAGCCTAAATAACACGACTGCATTTATGCACTTCACCGTTACTTCTCTTCCATTTAGCTTGTTTAGCAGGGCGTGACATTCTGGTGTTTAAAGTGATTGTTAAAGATCTCGGCCCATAAAGCCAAGTCACATTGTGTTGCTGCATGAGATATAGTTGCTACCTGAATAGTTGTGTAAACACAGATGTTCCTAGTAAATTGTGTGATGTCAATTGATATTATAAAACGTTTTCATATTCTATGGTGAGCAGGGGAATCAGTCGTCATAGAATGTTATAAATCTGAGGGAAAATTACATTCACAAAACAAGGACCTGAAAACTACATTTTCTCTGCATATGATTTACAAGAGATCTAAAGTTGGTAAAATGCTTTTCGGCATATACATCACAAAGTGTGGGCATTACCGCAATGTGTTGGTAGAGATTGCCACAATGCCTTCAGGACACTGCTCTGATGCAAACCCTGAGGCATACTCCAGGGTCTCATAGGAAAGCGGCGTCAGATGGAAACGTGACTGGTACGAGTAGCTCAGCCATGATCGACTGGACATGGCCAACACCTGAAAAAAGTCAAACAGCATGACAAATGTTACAATTATCACATGTAAACAAGAACAATGACTTCTCCTAAATAAGTGAACACTTACAGCTTCCTGGCCCTGCATCCGTACTCTGAAAAGCTTTACTGGTCGAGAGCCGAGGTAACGTGTTCGAGTGTCAGACAGGTCTCCAGTCACTGGATCCAGCACAGTGCGGAGTAACACACCGTTCTGATAGACACACACAGGGACATAGAATGCAGATAATAGCAACAGGCAGATGGTGACACCCTCCCCTTCCCCGAAAAAGACCCGTTCTTTAGACTAATCAGGGATAAAGATCAGTGTTGCATAGAATATCACCAAAACAGAAGACTTATTACCTGCAGGCCAATATTGAGGTAGAGGAAACCAATGGCACCTTTTTCTCCCAACTCATCTTGTTTCTCTACACCTCCCATCTCCACTATACACAAGGATTCTGGTTGTGCAGGCAGAGCCTGCATACTCAGTGGCTGAAGACAATCCTATACAACAAACAGACAAGGGATAGGGAGTTCACTTTTGGCTTCCTAATGTAACATTGAATTAAGATCATATTTAGCTAACTGACCAACAAAATAGCTCCATAATTAAATATGTTAACTGTAACCAATCACAGTGAAAACATAAAACCATAGCAAAGCTGAACACTAGACAATTGCTTTGATGTAATCAAGAATTTTTTCCCCTCTAAAAAGCAATAATGGACATAATGTTCCTGAACAGAGAGCAGATAAAGGAGAAACAGCATACCGAGGGGTCTAGGGAAATGATGCGCACTGTGTTGTCCACCAAGCCAACAGCCAGGAACCGTGAGCGCTGTTCACCCGGAGGCACGTTTGCAAGGCTCATGCACACCACATCTGCAGACATCTCCTTTCTCTCTGTGTACTCATTCAGCTGACCTGACTGCAGAGTAAGAGAGTTAAACCATTAGTGCAAGGCATGAAATGTGACCGTGATGAAGTGAAAATACTTTGCTTCTGGTGGTATACCGGGTCCATCTCAAAGTAGACCAGCTCTCCTCCAGTCAGGGCAATGACCACCTGCCGCTGGTTCACAGCACAGCGTACAATTGTCTTCTTTCCTGGAGTTTTCCACTCATTCACACGCTTATCTGCTCGGATATGGCGAATGCCATCTGGGTAGACCTACAAAGGGTAAAAAAATTAGCAAGTTAAATGAAAACATTAAATAAGACCTTGGGTCTGCATATACTTCATTATATTTTAATAATAATAAAAACAAAAAATAATCTCACTACCACCATGTATGTATCTGTATCATTTCCATTCTACATGGACACAGAAGAAATGCTCCATGTTTTGCATCTATTATCATTGGTAGTGATGGTTATGTGAAGTCACTAGCATCCTAATTCTACTAGGTGCTTTTGCCCACTTGGGAACCTCCAATTAGCTGCAATAACAGCCAGGTTATTGTATGAGAACTGAGTGGGTGGAAATGAGTGAGCTGCAGAATCTGTCCAAACATGTAAACATTGTTATACGAAAGTAGTCTCAATACAACAGAGTAAGGGGAATCTTTCAAACTATGACAGGCTTTGACATCAGCATAGTGGAGTCCAGGAAACACCACATTACTTGCCTGTACTAGAGCATCTTCCCCCAGCAGAGAACAGGACAAAGTTGGGGTAGTACCCAGGAAGCCAGAGTCTGTCACTTCTTCCACAGTTTCTCCGATTGACAGGACCAGTGTGGCGTTAACGAAAGACACAATAATGTAGGCATCAAACTCATCTGTGAAAGATAAGACGGACGATGGTAAAGTTCCACAGAAAGAAGGAAACTATGGTGTCAGCAGACAGACATCTCTTACAAAACTAGCAACTAGCATGGTTAAATGAAATAGGAGTACATAAAATGTATGCACAACATATTTAAAATACGGTTAAAATTACTCTTATTAAAGCAAGGAGTAAGAGTTTAAGTTCCTCGGTTGAATATCAGTGTCCACTAGATTAAGATATAAAAGTGAAACTAATCTTTTACACAATCTCACCAAAACCTGACTCTGTAGACAGTGGCACCTCTCACTGTCGGTTAAATAAATATGGATCACATGATTTCAGGAAATCCTTTCTGGCAGAGAACTATTAGGCAAACTGCATGTTGTTTGGTGCTGTGTACCACCCATTAAATAGTTTAGCAAGTGAGAGCAAGTCTGACACTGAGACTGAAGTCTGCAGAGAGTTATCCTTCCTTGAAAAACTAAGCCTATACAAAAATCAAGTTCGGTCTAGCTGTTGAAACATGCTTGGTCATATCTGTATTGCAGTTCAGTAGACTGTAAGGATTCAAGTCTTTTATGTAGACTAGGGCTGCAACTGATTTTGTTACTAACTAAAGTAACACACATTATTCAAAAACATTATCTGATTATCTGTCACAGCATAAGAATAGCACCAAGTGCTTGTGTCAACCAAATGAAACACCCAACCTAACAAGATGAATATATTCTGTCATTTGTTTTTACTAGTTCTGCACATTAAATAGAAAAATGTATTAGCTTAATTTCAGGCCCTGATTTGTTAAATTCTGTTCAGACAAATTACAAAATAAATAAACAAACAAAAAAAACACCTGATTTCCTCGCTGCCAAATACTCCAATACTAAATTCATTTTGCTTGCTTTATCCCTATTTCTTTATTAAAATAGCATGATAATAGCATTTGCCTTAATAAGGCAATATCTCCATTAGCTTTTTGTTATGCAGCACAGATAAAAGGTTTGTTTGCCTGTAATGTGCCAGTCATGTGCAGGGTCCAAAATCTGCACCCACCACTCATCAAATGCTATATATTATAAAAACTAAAAATAAAAAAAAATCTAAATGCATTATGTCCGTCACAGAAATATGTCTACTTCACTACAAACTCATCAACCCACAATTTGATTAACCCCAAGCTGTCCATAGTTAACATTTAAATACAACAAATTACTTAACACAAGCAAGTGTCCAGATGACTTTGATAGATCAATTTTGTTGCATGCTCCATTTCCATTACATGCTTTTCAGTCTGAGTGAAGTAACATGGGCCAATCAATTAAAAAAAAGAAAAACATACTAACATTTCTTGCGTCATCCAATTTGATTGACACTTGTGATTGTCACCGGCAAGTAGATTAGTTTACTGTCCATATTAGTATTATTAATAGGTTTATAAATATGCAGGAGCTTGACCACACTAACTATGTCATAATGAAAAATTACTTGCGGTATGCAAATTCTAACTTGCTAGCTTCCTTTATTCCAATGTAACAGATCTTGAAATGGCTTGAAGGGACTCCTTGATGATATATCTTAAATTTACCCACAGTATTTTAAATGAAATACACCCATCCAGGGGCATACAGGGCATATACCTTCTACATGTCTCCTCACAGTCCATACAGCATTGGGGTTACCAGGAAGCTCAGACACAGCCATCTCCGAGACCTACGTGTACAAGTACACACAAACACATTTCAGATGTTCCATAAAGCCCCATGTGCATGTACGCAAAACTGTACTGCATGGTAAAAATGTCAGACCACAGACTTTCTTAGAATCTGCACCTTAACAAAAGCGAAAAAAGATCTTGTAAGCAGGAAGCAAAAGTGCGACTGTGATCTAAACAGGCTAAAAGACACACCTCCAATCCATGTCTAAGGACCCTTAGTGTAGATCTTGGTCCTCTGCCACATGCCACATACAGCTGCGGTGTGTCCTCATTGGCCAAATCAGCAATCTGCAGGGGGGCAAGGGGGTTAAGATAGGGTTAGTGCAGGAAACACCTTATAGGAAGAAGGCAGAATTGCAGTTATTATAACTATTTATTTTGGCTAAACAGCTTTGTGCACTCAAATTTATCATGCTACTGTGATGCACAACACAGAGAAAATGACTTTAAACGGTGGTGGGCCTGAAGCAGAAGAATGGATGGACAAGTCAATATTCCTTGGTGGAAAAAAGTCAATACACTAAACAGTGAATAATAGTCAGGGTAGTGCACATTTTGATTTGGATGACAAGTCAGGTCCTAAGTTTAATAATTTAAATTCATATTTAATTATTTACTTAGACTGTTAGCTGTAAGTATTTTACTTCAGAAACGTTAAACTCTGCCAAAATATTTCTTGGGAAAGCACTGCAGCACACTTTACAAGGTACAGTATTTACAAATTCCAGGACATGTTTAAGAAAATATTTTGTATAGAAAAAAAAAAATCATCATTCAAGTTTAATGCTTGATGCACTTTGATGCCATTAAGAAAACAGAGAAAGGCACTGTTTTAGTGCCAGGTACAAAGAATGTCAGAAAACTTTTTAGTAAAAGCACAGATGAGACCTTAAATAACTTCCTCTGTATCACCAAAACCTGGATAACCACCAGCATACAGGATCACATAGTAACCAAGGAAAGGACAACAGATTCTGGAAAGTACATGGGTGAAGTCACTTTCTTGACCAATGAATACTGGAGTGTTACTACTCTGTTCTGCCCTGCTCGCCCAGCATCTGGTAACCATGTGCTGGCCAGCTAAACCAGGAATTTTCCTCAATCACAACCACAGCTGTCTACATGCTGCCACAAAATCCAAGCAACAAAAATACCTACTGGCTGCCTCAGTCATTGCTGGAGGCTTAAGAAAGGTGATGCGAGGTGTCTGGGCAATAACCTTTCCCTGAAAATCAGCAAGAACAAGACGATCATGGATTTAAAAGAAAAGCATGTAGGAAGCCAAACCTAAAGAGCTATAGCACTCCTGTGGAAAGGATGGCCAGTTTCAAATTCCTTGGTGTGCACAAGACCTCTTCCAGTGCTTCACATTTAATAATCGAGAATGCAAGACAATGGCTAACCTCGGGCAACTTAAAGATTTGTATTCATATTTATTCTTTACATGCACTGTAAAGACTGTTGATTCAGTAACTGCTCCCTTCTAAAATCTACAGAACCTGAAAGAAGGTGAACATTCAGAAAAATTCTTTCCTTATCACAAGGCACTTAGATAAGAAGTGTTGTGTTACAGGCCCTAAAATTAAGGAGACTTCCAACCCCAAGGTATGGTGTGTGCAAAATCACCAGGTACTATTAAAATCTTTGTTAATGTCAATCAAGTCTTTCAAGTTACCGTATGAACAGCAAACCGACACTGCAAGTATCTCAGCTGGCCGATCATTTACAGACAGATCAGGGAAGCACTTCAGTGCACCTACAGAAGTCCAACAGGAGTTTTTTTTCCTACTTGATTTACACTGGTCATGGCATCTTGACCATTGGTGTAATATGGAGTTGGTCCCCAATTTGCAGCTATAACCACTTCCACTCTTCTGGGAAGCGTTTCTACAAGGTTTAAAGGATTGACATTAATTTTGGACAAGACTCTGGCTCATTCTAGTTGATCTCTCCTAAACCAAATTTTACAGATGGCACAAAGCATTCAGGCAGACAAGTCCTAGCATTTCCAAAACCCAGACTTTTCCCCCTCAGACTGCAGATAGGCCAAATTCATCACTCCACAGAACACATTTCAACTGCTCCAGAGTCCAGCAGCAGTGTGCTTCACACCATTCACTCTGATGCTTGGTATTGTGCTTGGTGATGAGGCTTCCACACAACTGCTCAACTATGGAAATCCAGGCCATGAAGCTCCTGGTGCAAAATTTTGTGCTGATGTTAATGCCAGAGGAAGTTTGGAACACTGTAGCTATTGATTCAGGAGAGCTCTGGTGACTTTTATGCACCTCAGCAATCTCACTCTAACCTTATGTGGTCTGCCACTATGTGGCTGAGATGCTGTGGTTCCTACTGAATACAAATTTCATAAAACTGTGAGGGACCAGGGCGCATTAATTACAAAACAAAGGACAGACCTAGAACAATCAGGAGGTTTTGACATGTTTAGATTCGATTATAATTTAGTGTGATCACTAAATAAACCAGGACTAAAACGTAATGTATTTTCTTGTTTTGAAAAACACTAAATTCAGATTGTCTACACACAGGCATACCACATACCTGGCAGGACATGATGGGAGAAAGATTCTCCTGTTCATCCACAAGCACAAGATTCTTAAGCGGTCGTGGCTGGAAGAAAAAGGTGTCTCCTTCCTCCAAAGGCATGGCAGAAGAGAACTCTGGCTCATCGTCGTCATCACCCAGGTGGGCTATCTGATAAAGATAACTAACAAAACAAGAGTGCAGATACTATAAATTTTTACAAAATTTATATATAGAAACTCAATAATACACATTCAATCCAACACTACAGAAACTTTCAAGGGCTGTACAGTGCACTATTTTTATTTGTACTGACAGAACAAATAGGAGGAATGCTTAATTGCAGTCACAAATGCCACTTGATTAAGTGACACCAAATTTGCTTTTTTACTTCACTTAGCAGTTAACAAAGTGTGTCCATTAAACTCAGACACATATCTGAATATTAAAGCAGAAGGCACATAAAACTAAAGCTAATTTCACGAACAAAAATAATAATGTAATTATTTGCTGTTTTACACTTTATTTTTAACACTGTTGAACTAACGCTGTTCATCCAAACCTTTTTATACAGCGATAGTTTCCCATTTTCAATGTACATTAAATTACACAGCTCATACGATTTTATAAATATTTAACAAGAGGTTCAGGACTGAAGTAATTGTGGTTCAGCACTGTTGAAAAATATCTGAATAGATTAAACATAGAATCAGTACAATGATAAAGCTCTGACTGCACAAGCTTTGGACATTAAGACAATTACAATACTGCTAAGACAGTGGTTAACAGATTTTTAGATTTTTCAGTGGCTTGGTGTCAATAATGCAACACAGTCATGTCCTATTTTTTTCTTTCCTTTCAGTCTGTTACTATGTTGCATCATGCTGTGAGACATATGAGTCAGCTGACTTTGAGCTATTGCTAATCCTTTGAGGTCAAAAAAAAAAAAAAAAAAAAAAAAAAAAAAAAAAAACGGTAATCAATGATCTCAATGCTTTGTCCCCCACCATTTGCCCCAGTGTGACCTGCTGAAACGGTTAAAACAGTCATTGTTCAGAAGAAATGATGGTCCCATCAATCACAGTAAGCATGCTAACAAGGACACATATCAGAAAGAACCTGTTTACAAGAAATAGACAGGAAACGAGGTTTCAGTTAACCTCTGTTGTCAGACTTGTGACTGGTTATTGCAACTTACTGGTTTCCAAACTCTGATGCCACAAATAAGAAGCCAGTCTTCAGCACACACATTGCAGTAGCCACTGGGATGGTGTCAAAATATTTCATCCTGATCTCGGTGACCTACAAAAATAAAAGGACCACTAAAGAATTAAGAGATTCAAATGCTTGAAATGCATCTCAAACCATCAAACAAATAACAGTACAAATTCACAGGCTGTTCTTTCATTAACATGAAGTAGAGATCAGATATTAACATTCTCTTCAGCATTAGTCAGAGAAGAGACATGAAAGTATATCATCATTTCTACAAAACAGCCAAATGACTAACTTCACAATAGTATGCTATAGGTAAACATTAATTTTCTATACCACTGGAGGAACAAAAGAAAGCAATAAGCAATGTTAAAATAACTAGGCATTAGCTCAGCTATTAGGCATGATATAATGCAACAAATGTAAAAGATTGTCTTGAATAATTCCTCAAATCAATTTTATGGCAAATAATTTTAGTTCCTGCTTGCATATACTGTCCAAACTTTAGTGCCCACTTATTGTTTTTACCCAAAAATCGGGAAAAAAATAACACTGTGGTCTTATAATGGTTTCACCCTTCTGCTGATACTGGACAGGACATAAACAGGCCCAAAGTAATAATTACATGCTCAATAAATAATAATAATAATAAAATACAAATTGCAATCAGCATGGTAAACTTGTTGCTTGAATGAAATTAAGGTAACTGTCATTCAGTGATTTAGAATTCTCTACCAGTGTTTTCCTTAAGAAGCTGAAAATATTATACTTTTTAACTTTGTTGAATGGTCTGTTTTATATTCAAGACTGTACAGACAGATTTAGCAAATTCCTCAAATATAGTCCAATAATCAAAAATATACTGACCAGTCGAACATTGAAACCAGCCGCCTAATATTCTCCAATATGCTTAGATAGGTGGAAAAAGAAACAAGGATCCAAGGTTTCCCAGCATAATATTGGTCAGAGCGTCACTATGCCTCTACAGGATGCACCTGGGTGCAATCTCTTCAAAACTTGAAAGTTTTAACATGTTACTGACAGTGACTTAATATACAAGTGGCTTTTTTTTATGCACTTTGACAAATCCAAATCAGACCATAACCAAATTATTAACATTATGACTGTAATGTTGTCTGTAGCATGAGTTTGAGTTTATTTACAAGCTGCTTATTAAGAAAAAAAAAATCCATACTGTCACACTGCTACACAACCGTTTACATGACGTTAAAGTCATGTGTTCCCTGGCTTGTGCAAACCCAATGGATGGATTGGCTCCTGACATGGGGCTGAAACCTATAACTGAGATTATGAGTCTTATGCTCTACTGATAGAGGTTGCTGGGCATAAGAAAAGAAACAGAAAGTATGCTGAAGGAACTTGAAGCCAAAATTTGGCCTGGGGTAGACAAAATATCTTAGTTTTTTCCCTTTAGTATAAACTTAAGTGGGGCTTCTGTTTAGGTTGTTGCACAAAATCAATTAGGCATACACAGCAGTGAAGCTTGGGGCAGCTGTGGCCTAGTGGTTAGAGAACTGGTCCAGACCGGAAGATCCTGGTTTCGATTCCCGCACAGGGCAAGATATGACTGCCATGGGGACAAGGCACCATATCACTGCAGTTTAGCAGCCAATCCAATCTTACAGCCAGAACGATACACTTTATAAATAAATAACTACAGCGATTATGAGCTTTACACATAACCATAATACTGTGGTAATGTGGCTGTCGTCACAGCCGTAGCTGTAACACACATTTCTACACTGACTAATCAGCAGCTACACAGCCCCATACTATGCAAACTGGGTGCACTCTGTCCTGAGACCCTTCTCACCTTGCCCTTGCCCAATATACTCCACTCCTTGACAAGGGCCGTTATAACAATGATAACTGTTGAAGTGGGTTTATTCACTTAACCCATCTATGCTTTTAGTGTTATAACTAATTGACATAGCTAATTTAAGTATCATGGATAGCATGGCTGATGCCAAAACTTTAAAAAGAAATTCAAATGAAATATGCAAGACCACACAAGCAAACAATCGCACTTCATCATGACAAACTAGAGCCAAGTCAGTGTCTACAGCTCTTACCATCTCCTCATCTGTTTCCAGAGTAACCTTGAAGATATCTCCTTGTTCAGTCTGGGCAAGGAAGAAGAACATGGACTTGGTTTTGTGTGTGGCTGAGCACACGAAGATCATACCCCTCTCTGGATCGTCCAGGTCATTCTGAGTTGTGGCAAAGAAAAAAGTCAAACAGAAACAGATCAATTCTAAACCACTATGGCAGATTTTCAAGCTCTTGTGTATTACTCACAATGCATTCTATAATACAGTGGAAAACCACAAGTACCATATAATTTTGTTTTTGTGAAAACTAGCAGTTATGAGATCAGAAGTCTTATTTGTCTCCAGGGTTTGTGGCAGAGAAGAGACATGAAAACCTCATCATTTCAGTTTGTTAGAGCTATAACCAGTGGACAGCTGTACGAAATATGGTTTTAATCCTGAAACACCATCTCTGATGCATAACCACGAAAACCACTCACCCGTCTGCGTGGAATTGGGCAGCGGATATCCGGCTGGTCCCCAAAGTTCTTGTAAGTGATGTAATTTTCTGAGCAAATGAGCACACCGCTCGGACCATCAGAGCCACCTGGCACTGTGACAATGGGAAACACAAAAGAATCAGACCAGCACTAAAACTTACAGCACTTAATATTCGCATCTACAGGCTGTCGTCTTAAAAGACGTTCACATCAGATATCAACATTTCTCTTCACGTGAATCAGAGAAGAGACATGTAGTTAGCTCATCAGATTAACACACAGCCATATGCATTAAAAGTTATTGCTACCATAAAAAAATTCTCTTCAAGGAAATCTCTTAACCAGATCATACCTGTGATAAGAAAGTTTCCATGCTCTTCTAGAGCCTCGCTGTACTTGCGCACTACATGGTTGAGTCCCAGGTCCAACTCATAGAAGGTCAGAGTCTGCTGTGTGTTAGCTGCCGCTTCCCCTGTGGGGTCATTATCAGCTTCCTGAACAGAACAGTATTTTAATGTCCTAACGGTCTTAACAAAATGACAGAAGTTTCATTCATCCAGAAGATATTGTTCAGTGATATGTGAGAAGAGTAAACTCAATTTTACAGAATATAATGTTTTAAAAAAATGCTTAGAGAAGAAATTAATTTTTTTCATGCCTACATGCAGGTTTTAGCCCCACACAAGAAATCACACCACTGTAACAAAGTTTAAACAAACAAGCTGCATTCTCACCTCATAGTCCATCTCAAGACAGGCAAACATGGGGTTCTCAAAACCCACATCCACCCCAACCACATGGTAGACCAGTGTATTAGCCTTGTGTGCTTCCAGGGGAGAGGAGATGGTGAGGCGAGCAGCTGCATCTCTATTCAGGATGTAGACCAATTTCTGCTTCTCTATAGCTCCTGTATGAAAAAGCAAACAAAGCTCTTTAATAATACATGGATTATGCAGAGGTTTATGAGACGTAACATGCTTTACTATTAAAAGGCAGTCTGGGTTGATGCAAAACCGTGTTTTCCTAATGATGGAGCTTCCCCCTGACGTTTTAGTGTTCTCCTGGCTCCCAACACTCATGATTCATCACAATTACCTCCCACCTATTTGTTTTAACACTGATGTGTTACAGAAGGGAAAACACTGCATGTTTAATTACAGGTGATGTGCACATGACTCAACACCATTCTTTTTTTTACTGCTACTCTATGATTTAATCAGTAGCACCACACCAAATAAAAACCTAACATAAAATACTAAATTTGTGTGTACTCCATGGACAGAAAATGCATTAAAACCACTCCTCCATATCGTTTTAACCTGCAGCTCAACAGCAGGTACGGTCTTGCCTCTGTTTTGTGCAAGTGAATCTATTGTGAACAGTTTTTGAGGGTCAAATATCTTCAGCTGAATAAGAAAACAAAACATTTCTTTCAATGTTAAAGGGTGTTTTCATCCACCAAGTGATCTTTTTAAAACAGCTTATCAGTGTCAGATATCAATAGTGTCAGTCATGGAACAGTACAAATGAAATTTTAACCCCTTATGAGATAATCTAAAATGTCTTGACATTTTTTTCAATTATTTTACCTACCTAAATTTTGATCTGCATATGAACACTGAGTGCTGTGTATGCTTATACCCAGCAACAATGTTAGAGCAGCAAAAATGTCATTCATATATTTTTGTTTTAATCGACTCTGAACATAGACCTCACCAAAACCTATTTTTAAAGGTGCCAATATTATGAAAGAAGAAAGAAAGCAAAAAAATTTTTTTATGAAGTTTGCATTAATGATGTTTGTGTTGTAGGGAGTTGCTCATTTTACTGAATATTCACGAGTTAGGTGTAAACAAACGAGCATCCTACACACGCACACAAGCAAAAGACCACATTTGGTTTTTTTTTACGCAAAACTGATTGCTTTGGTGCACACAGCACCAAAGAAAAACATAAAATAAGTATTATCAAAGTTGTATTTAGTAAACTACTCAAGTAGTTTGTAGTTTTTTTAAGGAATGTAGTTTTGAAACAGGCACATAAGGCATTAGGCCACATTATTAAATCTTGCAAAATTTACATTTACAGTGACTGAACAATTTTTTTTAACCCTATTAAAAAAAAAAAAAAAAAAAAAAAAGAGAAAAAAAAACCTACAGGGGGGACATACCAATCATAACAGCTCTGCCTTTGGGATCCACAGCCAGAAACTGTCCAGGAACAATGCGACGACAGCCACTCTTACCAAAGGTTTCTTGGTGCACCTTTTCAAACATGTTCTTGGAAGGATGATACTCCAGGATAACAATACGGCCTGAATCACTGCCCACCACAATGTAATCTTCAATTAAACAGAGAGAAGAGCACACCAAAGTGAGATACAGAACAGAATAGAACCTTTGTGATTATACTTGCATACAATGAAATTTAGTGTGGCACCCTCCAACAGGAAAAAGATATAATAAGGATAACAAAATAAAAGTAAAAAAAAAAATTAAAAAAATTGTGCACTGTTATGCAGTGATCCAGTGACGGTTCACTGGAAAATAACAGTTTGATTTTCATTTTTAAATTTCTGTTTCTGAAATGAAAATTGAATGACCAAAAGATACAAGGACCCGTTCCGTGCAGTTTATTTTTTTTACGTAATGTTTGTTTAAAAAAAGAAAAAAAAAGAAGCTTTAAATATTTCAATACCAGTGCCGAATATCTGAAGCTCAAAAATGGTATTCGGGCCAGCCCTACAGATGTGTGAATCACAACCGGGATCCAGCAGGACACTTTAGAAATTCATGACAAAGACCACTTTATTAACAGAACAGCATATTTGGTACATTCTCTTATACACTGGTTACAGCCGTGGCCTAGTGGTTAGGGAACCGGTCTCTTGACCGGATGGTTGTGGGTTCGATTTCTGCCCAGGGCAAGACACGACTGAGGTGCCCTTGAGCAAGGCACCTAACTCCCCCCAACTGCTCCCCGGGCGCCCGTGGTTTGGGGCTGCCCCCCCGCTCCGGGCAAGTGTGTTCACTGCCCCCTAGTGTTCACTGGTGTGCGCGTGTGTTTCACTGCACGGATGGGTTAAATGCGGAGGTCACATTCCTCTGTGTGCAAGCACAGTAGGCAAATAGTTCACTTTCATCCTTTTCATCCTTTATCTTGGTCAGGATCACCTTAATCACGTTACTGATTTATATACTTAAAAAAACACTTTGTTAGTAAACTGGAGCAGGTGCAACTGGTCTCTACCAATACATTCCTATACAAACCGCTAATACACAGATGACACCGGTTGTAAAGAAAACTCACCTTTTGTGCCACCAGTCAGCCTGAAGGCCATGAGAGAGCGGATTATGCCGAACACCTCCATGGTGAGCAGCGTGTGAACTTTGCCCGTGTTTGCATCGGGACGCAGCAGCTCCACAATTTTTCCTCGAGAAACAACAATCTCCTGCTGCTTGGTACCTGACGTAAAAGAACGTAACAAGCACAGGTCAGTTTGTTAAATGAAATAAAAAACAAACAATGTATTGATGTGTTCAATTACAGATAAAAAAAGTATGTTATTATTAGTTTGATATGGTGTGAATGAGCTACCTGAGAAGTTGCCATGGATGGCATGAGTGATGCCAGTAGCACGCTGCAAGGTCAGGTTATACAGAAACATGATTAATGTCTCTGGACCTTCAGCTCTAGATGGACAAAGAGAATCTCTTCACCTGTAACCAACAGAAAAACAGACACAAACCTATATGAACCCAATTCCTTAACCATGACTTGGCGGATGAGCAATGTTGCATGCTAAGCTATAAATACGGCTAGCTTAGCCGCTAAACCGGTGGCTACATGTCGTCGTTTTAACTAACATTTGTAGCTGTGCTCATTTTTGTCATTCACTGAAAGACAAGGAAAAATGTATTAAGTCCTTTAATAAAAAAAACCGTGGCGATATAAAACAATATGATTTAATTTAGTAACCTATAGCACTTGGACACCAACTAGCTAGCACATTACTTAACTAGCTAAGAAACTACTGACTAGTTTAATTAACCTAAAACTAGTTATAAAACTACCCAGAGTTTGAGCTTACATGGAAATCACTAATTAAATAAATACAAGTTTGGGGTTTTAGGTTTAAAACTATTTAACTCCACAACATACTCTGTTACCTGCTACACACTCGGTTAGCATGTTCATTATTAATTAGCCCGTGTTGCTAACGTCGCAAATCTGACTCTAATTATTATTTTTGGGGGATTATACTAAGGCACATTCATTAACAGTATTATTCTCTGATATCCATTTGTGACACACGGTAACAATTTACCGATTTTACTAGCAGGATGGTGCAGATATCGACAGATGTAGAACTCATTCAAAACATTAGCTTACCCGCTTTGTATTTTGCAAACGCCGCTTTAACGACGGGGGTCCTAGAGGATCCGAGGCGCGCGCTTTATGTGTCCTACAGAATGCCTGTCTGAAATTATTTAATTATATGCTATCAAAACATTTTTAGCACAATAATGTAAACATTACGCAATGTTGAATATTAATAATATATGTGAATAAATATTAGAAATATATTTAGTAAAGTTAAATAAGCTGAAAGGTTCCTAGTGCTGGCAGTTTTATATAATGTAAAGGTTGCCAGAACCCCAGGGTGGGTATTCTGCACACCATAACCAAAGTTAACCAAACCTGAACCCCCAACTGCTCCCTGACACTGTGGTTTTAGGCACATGACTGTGCCTGATGACATGACTGATATGTCAAATTTAATAACTTATGGTTTTCTTGTTCACCTCATGGTGGTAGCCATTTTTTGTCTAGTAAGAGTGGTGTCCACCTGTTCAAGTTTATTCAGTCAGTCGTCAGTTTCTTATCCACTTCATCCATAACCATAAGGGTCACGGTTTATCCAGAGCCTACCCAGAATCATTGGGCACAAGTTAGAAATACCCCTGGGCAGGGCACCACTCATACCAATTCACTCACACTTACACCTAGGACATATCTATTTCGCCTACCATGTGTTTTTTAAAAGAGGTGGGAGAAAACTGGAGTATGTGGCGAAAACCAGAATGCACATGTGAAGAACACAAGAACACACCAAACTCAAAGACCAGACTGAGGATCACACTCACAACCCTAGATCTCTGGAGCACACAACTCCATAATGCTCATAAAGAAAATGTGGCTTGCACCTAATTTTTTTTGCACCTAAATTTCAGATGCTCAGTTAGTGAAATGCATTGCAGTGAATAAATAGCATGGTGATATTTTTTCACAGTCTTTAGTTAGTTTCACGTTATGAATTTTTCACTAATAGTGTCTGACAAATGTTTATTGTTTTAAGGATATGGCTCTTAGGAGTGTATGTTTTACCTGTGCTTTTCTACTTCTACTTCTTCCTCTCCTGTCCTCTCTTCAGCTCTGTCCAGGTGCTACTTGATTAGTCATCCATGAGGTACACATGGCTGTGGGAATGAAGCTGCAGGTTTCTTTTGGCAGGGGAGAGAGGCTTCTAGTGTTGGAACTACTGGTCTTGTGCCTGCTAAGCCTGGGTGTCTATTAAGTATTTCTTTTTCCTGGTTGTATTCGTGATTTAGTGTTTTGGTTGTTAGTATGTCTTCATGTTAATAAATGGTCTGGGGCAGCCATGGCCCGAAAGGTCCTGGGTTTCATCCCTGCAATGGACAAGACATGACTGATGTGACCTAACCCCCCAACTCCTCCCCAGGCACTGTGGTTTGGGGCTGCCCAGGCGTGTGTGTGTGTTTTACTGCCCCCTAGTGTTCAGTCGTGTGTATTTCACTACACGGATGGGTTGAATGCGTAGTCTACATTCCTCTGTGTGCAAGCACTGTAGGCAAATAGTTCACTTTAATAAACCCCATGGCTTGTGGTGAGTTGTTATACTGATGTTGGGTGTTCAGTTACAGTAAGTTAATCAACAACTGGGTGGTGTAATTATACCATTTGATTCTCTCAGTATTAATTGGTACGATAGAATGTCCACATATTTCAATCATCAGTGCTAAAGCTATTAATTACTTTCTTTCCAGGTATTTCCACCTGTCCAATGATTTGACTGATCTGAACTGATCCTGTACAGTTGTACATCTGCATGCTTTATAAACTGCTTCCCTATAAATAGCCTTTGTCTGATTATAAATTAAAAAAAAAATATCCAGAAAATCTCCCTGTGTATTATTATCAGGGTAAGGGTAGAACTGTACCTTATCCTAACAATACTGGGCGTAAGGCTGGACTACATCCTGCATCAGATGTCATTCCATCACATTGCACTGTGCACAGTCACTCATACCTAAAGGTAATTTAATGTTTGTGTTTTGTATGTCAGAGAATGTGCATTTACATTTAAGGCATTTGGCAGACTTAACGTAGCCACTGTGCTATCACTGTCCCCACATATACCACATGCACTTGTGAGGTTGGAGGCAACCAGAGAGCCAAGAGGAAATGAATGTGATTGCATAAAGACCTAAGCTCAGGATTAAATGGGACAGTAAAAACACTAGAATACAATACATGGGAGGATGAGGTTTAAAGACATTTCTGGATTTATCCTTTTGAGGGCAGTGTGGTGGGGCAGTGGATAGCATTGCACGGGTGAATGTCTTGCATCTGCAGGTTTCAGCCCTGACCTTGGGTCACTACTGTGCCGAGTTTTGCTTTTGCTCATTGTGTCCACTGGGTTGTGCCGTTTTATTCCGAGCTCTATCAAAGGTACCCTAAAGGTAACAGTATCACACTCTTCCTTGTGTATTGCACGATTGGTGTAAAGCACATACCGTACACTTACTTTGTATTAAAGACATATGACTGAAGACTGACCACACCAGAGGCCCAGAAATGAAGCACTGACCAGACTTGCCCCCTAGTGTTTGTGTTTCACTTCACGGATGGGTTAAATGGGAAGGTCAAATTTCATCTGTGTGCAATCACAGTAGGCAAATTTTACACTTTTACACTGGAGCCCCACTATGACGGACTTCCGCCCACCTGCTCCACCTATATTATGATACAGCAGGTCCTTTGGTCCTTTTTGCATTCTTT
>JAOVVF010000036.1:23510679-23533228 GCA_028565595.1 Duopalatinus emarginatus | reverse complement strand
ATGTTGGCCTACCTGTAATACTAATAACCTTGTAAGTCGCTCTGGATAAGAGCGTCTGCCAAATGCCATAAATGTAATCCATCCATGCAGCGAAACACACACATACACACTAGTGAACGCTAGGGGCCAGTGAGCACACATGCCCAGAGCAGTATACAGGCTAGACTTCTTTACTTTTCCAGGTACAGCAGGGGGGGAATTTAATAATAATAGAGCTGCAGCACAAAGAAAATTAATCAAAAAAGCCTGTCAGGGGGTATATGGAAATCTCAGAATGTGAGTGTTGAGTGTTCGTAGGTGTGTGCTTGCCAAGCACATGATGAGTGATCTGATCAGGCAGGCTGTATCAGGTTCTTATTTACACTGGCTATGGGCTTAAATACGAATGCTGTAAGGCTGAGGGTTTGTGTGCCACCCTCTGGTCCTTGTTGGAATAAAAAGGTTTACAGAAGCACTGCAGCTCTCTTCTCTGCACTGCAATACCACCTGGCTTTTTTCAGCTGTCTGTGAAATAAATCTTTCAGAGAGCATCCACATAGTACTGTAGTTTCACAGTAGCTTGCTTTTTGTTTGCATGTTACTGAGCATCATATTTATACCTTATTCAAGGTTTGTATGATTTTTTTTTAAAGAAATTTAAGCCTTTAATCTGGTCACCTTTGCATTAAACCTTAAATAAAGAGCATATTGCGTAATATTTTCTATAGAAGCCTGTTGATGAAATAAGACCTCGGCTTCCCAGAAAGGCTTTAACTCTGGGATAAAGACAGAAGCATATAGATTTATTTCAGAAAATCAAATCCCAAGCTGATCAAAATCTAAAGCAGTGCACACAAAGTGCACAATAAATTTTTTGAATCCCTTCACGCTTCACATTCATAGGGGAGAAAATGGAAATATTGAAATTCAAATAAACAGAGCAAACACATGTGCACTTGCAATCAGAAATGGTGTGTGTGTGTGTGTGTGTGTGGGGGGGGGTTGTTAGAGGGTGTAGGTGAGGAGGCTTACAAGTCATGCAAAAGGAGAGTAGACACTTGTATTTGAGAAATAACACAAAGTCATGGACAGAGCATGGACAAAGTGAATCTCTTCAGTCTTCACTGTCGGCTGCATTCTTTATGCCTTTCTTTCTTTCTTTCTCCTTCTGTTTTTTATTTTTATTCATCTGTTTCTGCTGTTCTTCGTGTCTCTCTGCGTCTAGGCACTACATCTTCATTATTTATTTTCTAGTTCAAAAATCATCAGCAAGTATGTGCAGGGCTGTTTCTCAGTCTCAGCATAAATGTAGATATCATGGTGGTCCCTTATAAAAGCCTCCAGTAAAAGCTCAGTGCCATTCAGTCCTCTTCTGGAATACGTCATCGTTTTGGTTATGTTCGATCATCCGAGTGATTTTACAGGTGTACGGCATCATGCCATTTGGTTCTCGTTTGTTATTTTTACCATGTGCTCCTTAAGCCCATGCCAGCATGAGAATCATAGCCCACATCATGTCTGTTTGTTCATTTGAAAACAACCCTGTATGATGTAAATGTAATATGACTGTGCCAGGAAAAAATGTCTGGTTTTACAAGTGTGTGCCTGAGTAAGCACTGCTTCACTTCTGTGTTTGTATGGACATTTGGCAGAATAAACCTGGCACCCACTGTGGGCTATGAAGAGGATGTAGGCAGCCACACCACCCACCATTTCATGTACCCAGAAAGTGCCAAGAACCTGGCTGCCAACGTCAGCTTTGTTCTGGTGCCCTTCAAGACTCTGGACCTGTTGTGGATCACCAGCGCCCTCTCTACTGGCCAAATCCGCTTGTGAGACGTCATACATACAAACACACACACACACACACACACACACACACACATTTACCCAGCTGCAGGTTTTGGTTTATTGTCATAAATGCCCGCTTTCCTTATACAAGGCTCTCTTTCTGTCACTCCCATATACACATAAGTAGCTAGTCTGTAAATGTTTTGACATATAACATAATGTAGATAAAGAGACTGTAAAATGCACAAGTCTTACACTTCATTTCAGGTTAAAGCACATGATTACTGTCTACTATGGATCATGGCATTACCCTTTTTTCAATGTCATCTTTGTTTTTCTCCTCACTCCATCTTTTCCCTCTTAGTACCTATGCTCCAGTAAAGCAGTTTCTGCGTGTGGACAAGGACAAGGTAATTTAAACTCCATGCATCTCATTACATGTTCTGTACTGCTGCATCTGGGTCTCCGCACACTGCCAAAATCTGAAAGAACATCTGTTTATACCCGTATCGTTCTTTAGACTAGGATTCTGAGTTAATACATGTAATATGTACAATACCATGACACACAGGATGTTACATTTAGTATAAACTCAGTGGCCACTCAGCTATATGCCTGCTTCTTCATGTAATTATCCAATCATGTGGTTAGGAGCACCATGGATAAAGTCATGCAAATACAGGTCAAGGCTGACCAAAACCAGGCTGAATACCAAATATATATTTTAAATCTTAAGCTATTTAGATTCATTGTATATGTGCTCCTGTGCTTGGCTGACAGGACTGAAATCTAATGTGATCTTCTGCTGTTGTGCATTTGGAGATGATTTTGTGCTCACCACAGTTGTAAAGATTTATTATTTTTAGCTCTTGTCAGCCTGAACCAGTTTGGCCATTCTCATCACACCTCATTCAACAACAACAAAAAAGTATGTCCTTATCTTTAATGCAATTTTATTAATATGCTGTTATACAGGTATTCCTTATAAATTAAATATGTTGAGTTTTTATATGCAGGGCATAGAGAAACGTAGGCAATTCCTAGATGCATGGTGACTTAAAAATTAAAAATCCAGTATTGACTTTCATAGATTTGTGAAGAAAAAAAAACACTAAGCAAGCCATGGGGAATGTGTGTATGCAGCCGACTGATTCTGGGAGCTTAAGTTATTTAAAGTAAAATGAATTCTGACAGCTCAAAAATGATTGAATATGCTAAGTATCAAAAGCATCAAATAGCTGGGACACAATCTGAATATATTCTATATAAATAATAATGAGATTCATGTGCATGAAGAACCATAACAATTACACTAATAATAGCATCCTGAATCAATGTCCAATCATGAGACTCCCACCTTTACTCACACCATTTTATAATGTGTACTGAGCTTGTTAAAGGTTAAGGCCATGCTTATCAGGTAGCTAGACCAGGAGCTAGAACAGAACAGGGTTTGGTTTGGCTTCAGGAGTGAGCTGTGTGCTTCATATCAGCAGACACATATACTCTAATTCTTGTTACTGAGATGGAGATGCTTTTGTGCTTGTGCCATTCCAAACATGCAACGGTCCAGTTGTGAAATGTTCTTTCCTTGTCACACAGGTTCAGATCTTTAATCCGGCATTTTTCAAGTACATCCATGATCACTGGACACGGCACCACGGCCGTTACCCCTCCACGGGCATGCTGGTCCTCTTCTTTGCCCTGCATGTGTGTGACGAGGTAAAGGGTTTAATATAAGATTCTGGGACAGAAAAAAATTCTACTCAGTCTTCTGACCAGATGCCTGGTTGTGTTATTAGGGCTGAAATCTGAAATGTCAATAGTTAAACAAGAAGGTATGAGTAATGGGTATTGTAGCACATCATGAGGTCTCACTGATACTGTAATAAAATGATGAGTAAACTAATTTCACACACTTCAGATAGTTGGCTGCATTTATGATTTCTTTTTATAACGTTCTGCAAGTCTGTAATTCTCTACTGAGTTCATGTTTTGTTCGCTCTGAATGCCAAACATGGGAAGCAGAAAAGCTGTTAATTTGTGGATAAGGTGTTTAGTCTGTCTACGTTGAGTTTCTCCAACAAAGGCATTTTGGAGAAAAAGATGCTAGAATAATCCACCTTGTTCGAGTTCATTACTCTTACCTTTGCCTTACATGTAATGAGTATCTGCGTCAAGCAGCCTGAAAAATATCAGAGGTTATATCTAGAAGAATTTCATTCTGTGTAATCGTCTGTCATGACTGTTGCTGATATCCCGCACGAATCTACAGACTGAGCTAAAAAGAAATCAGTCTAAGCGGCACATCTTCAGTTAAAATGTGGATGCGAACTCTTTTGACCACTGTGTAGTGCAGTTGTCCACTGCATTTAACATATCTGTACAGTAAAACACACACATCCACACTAGTGAACACACCCTAGGGGGCACTGTGAGTACACATGCCCAAGGCAGTGGGCAGCTGCTATCCATTGCTCCCATGGAGCAGTTGGGGGTTAGGTGCCTTGCTCAAGGGCACTTCAGTCGAGTCGTGTCATGGGGATCAAACCTGGGGTCCTTCTGGTCCCAAGGCAGGTTCCTTAAGCAAAAGCCTACAGCTGCCCCTTTAACAATTCTTTTTTTTTTTTATACATCCATGGGTGGTTCTGTTGCACTTAGTTTAAAAAAAGTCCAAAATGCCCCTTAAGACAGTTATTAACAGCCAGTAACCTGGCTATTAAGTGGTGAATGCCAAAAACTGAAACTTTATGCTGACGCCCATTTTTGGGTATAAGGCCATTTCTTTTTACCAGCTGCCCCTACTTACACAATCAGTACTCATCAAATACAAGCTCTTATTGCTGGAACGAATGGGAGTCTGTATGATTTGACCTGCTTTCTCTTTTGGTTCAGGTGAATGTATTCGGCTTTGGGGCAGACAGCCGGGGGAATTGGCACCACTATTGGGAGCAGAACCGCTACTCTGGAGAGTTCCGTAAAACAGGTGTCCATGACGCGGATTATGAAGCACAGATCATAGCGCGCCTGGCCAAAGCTGGCAAGATCACCGTCTTTCCTGGGAAGTGACGATCTATACTGCAGGTATGGAGAGAGAGAGCGAGCCACTGATCAACTCACCACACTAGCCCTGCTCCTGCTCTGTTTCCTTTTAACTCATATACTGTACTGTGCCTGCTTGTGCTGTTGGATCAGAAAGATAAACCTCTTTGGTGGTTGGTTATTTCCAGGCCTAGCCCAACCTGGAAGAGGAACTGAACGAATGAGGAACATTCATACATTGTCCTCATCCAGGACAGGTCTTTTATAGCACTGCTAATCGTCACACGACAAAGTGTCTAAATTGATTGGATGGTTCAAAAACCAGCCGATTAATTCCCGCCTCTTGCGTGTACTCAGCCAATGATCTACATAACGCGTGTTCAATGACTTAATGGTTTATGAGATGATAACTGGCTTAAGCAGGTGCAGACTGTGTGTTAATCATGCCACCCTGCATGATCACTGCAAGTGCCAGTTCACATGCTCTTACAGAGAAATGGAGCATTTTTACGTTGTGTTTGATCTTTTACGGTTACATTTTATCATGTCGACTCTGCATCACTGTGCTCTCACAGCCGTTCGAACAGATGTTAGTCACCGTCACGTGTTGAATTATTTTTAATGAGTAATCACAAACAGCTGATTGTAAGTAAAAACGCTCAGAGCCTTCACGTTATTCGTTCAACAGAAACCGCTTATTTACTCCAACGTACCAATCAGTGTTTAGACGTATATATTTGTAAAGCACATTTTAAGCAGTGTTACTCATTTTTGTGTTGTTTGCAGAGCTACAGCCGAAATGTCTCGTTTTTAGAGCCAATATGTTTAACGACGGGGATGACGAAGTGTTATTCGCAAAACCAGGAATAAAAATGTATTTTCTGTGACCACTGAGGAAGGTATTGGTAGATGGTTAGAACACTGGCAACATCCGTATACCTTGACATATAACTTGAGGTAAATCTCGGCTGTCGGGTCGAATCCTGTAGCTGGGATTAAACCATGTTTCAGTGCAATTAGGTGTTTATGACATTCATAGGAAAATGTTACTGCTAGTAGTTCTGTTATCGAATCGAATATTTTTTTTACTGTCAATTTTTATTTTTCATCATCTGTTCTGTGTAGAGTAGTGCTCTGTGAAAGAAACGTTTCAGGGTACACCACACTTCCTGCTTTGGCTTAATCCATGGTTTCATATTATTATTTTTTTTTTTATGTAGATTTAAACAGATGCTTGCGTGCCTTGTCCTTGCTGTGGAGACATCCTCCTTACAGCGAAACAAACAAAGTGTAGTCACAGACTGAGCAAGTCTTCTTACTGTGCATTTTTAAGCCCACCTGCTCTTCATCATGTACATACCTGCACCTGTTTTGTCATTGTAAACTGCTTACTTAAGTGCATACATTTTTTGTGGCTTAGTGATCACACTTCCAACAAGCCTCCTACACTCCCTGCTTTAGAATCCATTGTCCATTACTGTGCACTGTGCCTTCAGGACCAGGCTGAACCTTCTCACACCTATAGTCCTCCCATCTTTGTTTTTCTTTCTATCTGCTCCAGATCGCTAATAACTCCTGAAACAAACACTATCTGAGAAGGAAACAGTCATTGTAGCTAATTATTGTTGAAACCTGTGAAATCTGATGGTTGCAAGACCATGCATTGCATTCATGTAAGTATGATTAGTACATACTGATGTTGTGAATACCCACGTTTACTCCCCTTCTCCTGTAAAACGGTGTGCAAATCATCACCAAAGACTCCTACGAACAAATCTTTTAAAAAGAAATGGCAATTTTTTTAACAAAAATGTCAGGCCTCGAAGGCCAAGAGCCCATCCAAGACTATAACTACTAAAAAGCCAATGCTTGTGAGATTATGAGGGTCCTGTATAGTACGCTTTTTGTAGTCTTTGTTACCATCATACCAAAAAGGATGACAACATTTACATTTCTGGTGGACTGACATTAAAGAACCACCCCTGTCAACTTTTAACTTTTAACTCAAGTCAGCTGGCCTTTTTAGTGTGGAGTATTTATTAGTGTTATTGTTTGTTTTTAAACACCACTCTCGCATTTTCTTTATATTCATGACCTATAGATCTGTGCCTGGCTCCTTCACTGAGGAGTTTCCTTTCCTTTCCTTTCACTGTTGCAGCTAACAGTGTTAGATGCAGCTAGTTCAGAAGACTGAGGTTTTGTCCTATGGATCATTGTGATTTTGGAAGTGAAAGGTCAGCCATGTTAGCATTTATATTTACCCAAGTCTGGCGTTGATGTGTTTGACTTAAAGCCTTTCAAACAAACCACTGACAACACACACTGTACATATCCTCCTGATATTTGTATTGCGCTTCTTAATAGAACGCCAACTTGTTAATGGTGTAGTGACAAGTCATTGGGTCAGTGTTCCTTCTCTCTCTTTCCCTTTTCCAGTGTCCTCACATGTATGTGTAATTATGGACTGTTTTTATCTTATGCTATTGTAACAAATAAACGCATACAATAAACAGTTGGTCTACCTGTGTGATAAAATTGTGCAGGAGCATTACATTTGTTTTAAAGTCAGCATGAGGATTTTACTGTGCCATTATGAATCATGCAATACAACAGTGATCAACTACAATGATCCCTTTTATTCATGTATGCATTTGTTCAATATACAGAAAGCCGTTCAGTAAGACCGTTTGCATTTACAAGGGAGTAAAGGTCAATCCACAGGACAGTAAACAAATCAGTCACTTAATTATTTTAATTCAGTTTTTATCACTACCTTGTAATTAATGAAAAGCTATGACAAACATATAGGTCATTGCGCATTACCAACAAAACCATTAAGACAACTTCCCAGAAGTGCAAAGAAAGTTAGATTATTGTCTAATGGCACACAGACAGACAATGATTTATACATACATACATACATATGTATATATATTAAATTTGCAGTCATTTTAGTGCAAGGGTAACAAGAGGGTTTATAACATTCATGTGTACCCACTTGTGTCACTCAATGCATAATCAGCCAATCAGAAAGCTTAGAAAAACCCCTTCTGTGCTTCTTAAGTCTAAGGGAGAGCTGACTGGACGGTGTAAAAATCTTGTATATTGCCATCTTGCCCTTAGTACTTTCTGTGAACACAGAAAGAGGGTGCTAATAGCTTTTCAGATGCAAATTGAGATGGATCTGTGACTTTTAGCATACAGCACTGAATTACTCTAGTCAGATTAGAGGAAGATTTTAGGCCTTCTCCCCAAACCCCCCAAAAGTATCTAGTTTTGTCCCAGTTTAAGTTTTGCAAATTCATTAGCCAGCTTCAGGGCTTCCTGCATGCACTGCGTGTTTCTGCCTGTGGCCTGAGCCGACATGTCTTTCCCGCCTCCTTTTCCATCCAGCAGAGGACACACTTCCTGAACCCACTCGTTGGCTTTCAAACCCTGATTTGCAACCTCCTGAACAGAAATGTGAAATAAAAACACTATTAATTAATTTTGCATGTGCAAGTGCAGATTTGGAAAATGTACACATGCAATATTATTAGCTACCAAATATTAGTAGCTAACAAATTCATAACAGTTTACTAGTCTAACAGGTTACTAGAGTATATATATATAAATAGGAGGGGGTGAGGGTGCCTTGCCCCAACAGTATGTCTCCAGTAAACAGTATTTTGCTGTTGTAGTTTACCTGTGGCACTTGGCAGAGGCAGATAATCTTGCCGGCTTCGTTGTCCACAGTGAAAAGCATGGCAGCAGTCTGAGGGGACTGAGTCTTCAGCAGCTTCAATGACTCATTCAGAGCCTATATGTTCAGACAGAAGAATATGGCAACACTTGAAGTTGTTTTCAGAATACTGTAAAACAGGCTTATATTTTATATTCATTTGTTTAGGTAGCCAAACATATATTTATTGTCTTGCAATGTGTAATGCAGATTTAGTCAGTACCTTCGCACTAGCTCCGCTCTCCATCTCCATGACAAGAAGAGGCTGGTTGGGGTTGCTTTCGATTACTTCTTTTGTCTTTTCAAGAACCTAATGAAAGGCCGCATGCATGCCATTGTCAAACATGTAAGCAGATTTACAAACACACAGTACACATATTTTTGTTTTACAGCCCACCTGGGTTTACATCATAAGCCTAAAGGGTTTTACTCAACATTCCAACAGTGGTAGAAAAGTGGTAGTAGAATTAGAATGGAATATTCCTAGCACAATTATCAATGCAGTGCAAATCCTTTTTTCCTCCAGAGTATTCCACCACAGACATCATCTCCAACAGCAAACCCTAATTTGCCATATTAACACCCACAATGCAGCCTTGATTTGATTACAAGGTAGATGGTTACTTGTTGCATTGTGGCTTTTACACTGGCTTTCCAAAGAACAGGAGTGCTTAATTTGTCCTTCCTCTTTACGTATTACATAAACAGCAAGAGACAAGGTTTAGACAGCAATAACCATGAAAAAAGCACCCTGGGAGTGTTTCCTTTTTTTGGACTAATTTACTGGCTGCTAATGTTATGCTTTCAGCCACAGTTGTAAGCTCAGGGATGAATGCAGCTGAAAGGCACTTTCACACCTATTCGTTCATATTGGTTTCATATTGCAGATGTGGCCTAGTGGTTAGGAAAGCGGTCTCATGACCGGATGGTCCCGGGTTCGATCCCTGCACAGGGCAAGACACGACTGAGGTGCCCATGAGCAGGGCACTTAACTACCCCAACTGTTCCCCAGGCATCGTGGTTTGGGACTGTCCCCCGCTCTGGGCAAGTATGTTCACTGATGTGTGCGTGTTTCACTACATGGATGGGTTTAATGCGAGGTCACATTCCAGAGGTCCCACACACTGGTATAAGAGTATAGGCGTAAGAAATCCTCATTATGCTGTGTATCTCGCTCACCCTCTTCTGCACATCAGCTTTGCAGCTACGGTCCAGGTCATCCATGATCTTCTTCAAGCCCTTCAAAGTTTCCCTCATCTCATCTTTCTGCCACTGGGAGATCACTGCAGTTCCTAATGTCTGGAACATTACAAATATACGTTACAGAGAACATGATGCATACATGCTTATCAGCGGGATGTGTAAAAGACTTCACTGTGAGAGTTCACTGTGAAGCTCACCTCATTCAGGTCTGCTATTTCCTTCTGGATGTCTTTATTGGGAGCAGTCTGTGCTTTTACCTTCACAGACATGGCAGACAGGGACTGGTGCAGAGCATCAGCTTTCCTCTGGGCCTGTTAACACAAAACTTATTCATCAGAACTAACAAGTTATGCTGCTACATGTTACTCGTTAAATCAAAGCAAGCTAGTTGCATCTATAGAAAATAGATCACCAAAAACCAATGCAACAAATACTAGGTAAAAGTAAAAGACAGTGCATAGTAAGTGTGTGAGAGTAGAATGATCACCTTCTGAGCCTCTGCTCCAGTCACAGCCACGATTCTCCTGATGCCCTTAGCAATGGCTTCTTCAGACACAATCACAAACTGGGCAGCATGACCAGAGTTCTGCAGGTGCCTGAGATAGCAAGCATGGGTCAAGGTTAATCTATAACTGTTTTCACATGTTATAACACAATGCCCAAAGCCATTCATCCTAAAAACATTCCCATGCTGGAAAACTTACAAAAACAGCTTTAACTATGACCTTTACTAGACTTCCTGTGTATATCTTTCTGCCGTCCTAAATAGATGCTAGCTAATAACAGTTTCCCCTTTGTCATAGGCAGTAAGGATGCACATCCTCATCATTGAATTTGATTTAATACACACATACATTAAAAATACATATGAAGATACTACTAATGTGATGCAGTATGATTCACCTCTATCGTAATGCACTGCAATTTAACACAATGTAATTAAACACAGTACTGTGTTTAGGCTGCGATGCAGAAGAATATGTTATGCAATTCAATACGGTGTAGGACATCATGATCGAATGTCCACACATGTCAGGCAATACAGTGTGTGGGTTTCTAAACTCAGAACCATGATTAACACTGTAAAAATCTGAACAACTTGTGTCTCAGCAGATAAACCTGTCAAAAGCTATCTCATAACATCACAAAATGAGCTCCTTTGTAACACTCCTTGATTTAGCCCATTACACAAATACTGAGAAAGCCTGACATTTGCAGCATGTTAACAAATTTATCCCAAACACTAGTCCATCTTTTCAGAATCAGCCATCTAAAAATGTTGTTTGTGAGTGCAGGAGTACGTTAAACTCACGTTCCACCGCAGAATTCAATGGAGGTAAGGGAGCCTGCTGTGCTGTTTGGGTCGGCCAACAGATCCTCCACAGGGATCCCGATGGACACAACTCTCACAGGGTCTGGATAAGTCTCGTCAAAGACAGCACGCAGGCCCTGGATGGCCTTGGCAGCTGCAAGTGGGGTCTCCTTAGCGTACACTGGCTAAAAGTAAGAAAATACCATGAATTCTGCCACCAATATTCTGACATATTTTGACAGATTTGCCTACTAAAAACTGCAAAAAAAGTTTAAAATGATTGAGATTTAAAATGATGTACAAAGCTCTTACTAATAGGATTTGCTCCTGTATTACCTTGGCATCCTTTATCATAGAACTTGCAATTTCCTCAGCGCTGCGCACCTCCTGTGTACTCATAGCCCCCTTGGCAGTAAAGTCAAAGCGCAGGCGGTCCGGTGCCACAAGGGAACCACGCTGATCTGCTTCACCAAGGACTGACCTCAAGGCAAAGTTCAGGATGTGGGTGGAAGTGTGGTTACTCATGATGGGCCTACGGCGAGCCTGAAGGTGGCCAAGAGCAAAAAACAAAAATAAATTTTTAATAGCGATCTTAGAACAAAAGAAACACACGCCACTGGAAATTTTGTCATGAGAAAGCTGGAACACTCGTCGATATAAATGGGTTTTGATACCCATTCAACCATACACAAGAACTTTGTGGTGGCACTACTCTGGTACTGATACAGTGCTACTGAGCTGTTTAAATAAATCTAGTAATATTGTAATAAAATAAAGTAATAGATTAAATAAGATCATCACATACCTCATCGATATGCAGAGTAAGACGGTCTCCGACCTTCAAAGTGCCATAGACGGTTCCAACATGCAGCACGTAGCCTCCACGCACCTGAGTGTTCTTTACTGTGAACTCCATCCTCTGGAAAGCACATTTAGCACACAATTATTACGTATGTTCATGTGGATTAAGGTAACAACTTAACAAAAAAAAACAAACAAAAAAAAAACAACTCATGTCTCTTACATCTTCTGTGGTGTCGTTCTCTCGCAGCATGTATCCCTCATCAAAGGTCTGACCTCCCTGCTCGGCATAAAAAGATGTCTGATCGAGAACCACGCCACACTCCTGCCCTGTGCTCACCTCATCCACGAAAGCACGCTCTCGCCTCAGAGCAAGCACCGTGCCTACAGCCTGCTCAAACTCTGCACGCACACGTTCTCGGTTAAAACATGACTACACGCAGACACAGAACTTACTGACATGCGACAAATGTTAATCACCGTAGTTGCCGTTGTCGTTAGAGGTGTAGCGGTATTTCGGTGTGTCGTCGGTGGCAGGGACTCCTTTGTTCCTCAGCTCCTCAATGGCATAGATGTCCAGCATGATGTGGTCTTCATCTCCAGCACCTTTGCCTTGGGACTTCAGCTAAGAGCACACAAAGCAGAGAGAACCTTCAGAGCCAAAGTAAACTGCTGACATAGCAACTTAGTGTGTCTGGCTGTGGCTGCTAAATGTGCATACTCGGTAAGAATTCTGTTTCTTATAACTTGCTGTTTAAATTGTACACATCTGTGTTTAGAGAAACCATCATGATCCAAACAGGAAATGCCCAATTTTGCTCCCAATTGTTTAATAAAGAAATTGCTGTAAAGATCATTGTTCTGGGCACTTCTCATCACCACCACACAGCAACCTTAGCTCTCCCACCTGTGCAGCCTTCTTCTCCTCTTCAAACGCAGCTAGATCCACACCCATGCCTTTCTCCTCTGCAATGAGGACAGTCAGGTCCAGAGGGAAGCCGTAGGTATCATACAGCAGCCAGGCGGTGTCCCCTACAAAGGATGAAACGGAGTATGAATAACATGTACAAACTGTCTGCTTTAGACTGTTAGCACTCTTTTCTGTTTAGACAATGTGATGGTTCAAGTGCATCTGAAATATTGTCAGCCGATATCTGATTGCCAAGTAAATTGACTAGACATGTCTATTTCACTATGCCATGTAGCGATCCAAGCATTACATTATGTTGCACTTTACTCAACATAGAGGCACAGCAATAACAAAAAGCTAATTTTGCAAAAGAAGAGACACAGAGTATTACCTGAAAAAAAAAAAAAAAAAAGGTCACTTTGGTTGTTTTTTCAGAATTAAGCCACAGTGACATCCAGTGGGTTTTCTAAATTATCACACATACTGTGAGGGTAAATAAGCATTGCAATACTTTTGTTTTTGCAATGTAACATACTGCCAGTACTCATATCACACATATCTTCTGACTTAATGTTTTTTTGCTTGTTTGTATCTATAGTCAATGTTTAATCCTAAACCAGATATGTTTAACAAACAAGACTGATACATGAACAAGTATCTGGAAATCATATTAGTACACTGGGAACATACTAGGCTTCACAATGCTTTCTTAAGTTATTATGGCTGTGTGCTTAGTCCTTAAAAACCTCCATCTTCTCAGCAGATTTCATTTAGGCCAAAATGATTAAATTCCCCTTAGATGTTGCAAACAGTCCTTTCAGATTCTGGTCCATGTTGATATGATCACATCACATCTCTGCAGATTTCTCAGGTGCACTTTACGCTGTGAATCTCCTATCTGACCATATCCCTAATGTATTAGATTATTGGATTTCTACATTACCTCCACTAGGTTTAGGCAGGTTGGAAATATGGAGCAGAAATAGTTACAGCAGATAAGGCTACATTTTTTCTGCTGCCCAGCTCAATTCAATTCAATTCAATTTATTTAGCACTTTTCATAATAGACATTGCCCCAAAGCAGCTTTAAAGAAACTTAAAAATGTTTTGGGATCTGTTCCCACTACAGCTTCGTCTTTTTGTTCTTGGCTGTTCTTCTGATTTGCTTGTCTGCTTCTGTAGCCCATCCACCTCATGGTTGTATGTACTGTGCATTGGAGAGTAGCACAGATTCTGAAGCCTTTCTGACACCCTGAACCAGTCAGACCTGTCTTGGTTGATCTTTCACTAGCAAGGTGTTTCTGTCCACAAAACAACAGCTTATTGGATTTAACTGGGTGTTTTCAAGAGACTGTTGTTGTGTCTAGCATTACCAATCATGTCACAGTCAAAAATCACTGAGATCACAGATAACCGCATGGCTGAGTAGCTGTAAGTGTTACTAACAAATCCTTTTTTCTATAAATCCCCCCCCCCCAAACATATTTGTTTTATATTTATGAATACACACCATTTGTTTATATGTACAAGTTGAAAAAAAAACCTTGTTTGCAAAGGACATATACAGTAGATTTATATTAAATAGCAATAACAAGAACCTACTTGCCTTTACTGTATGTGGTACAATGCCATCTTTTCAAGTGCAACAGAAATAAAAAAAGCTGCCATGTAAAAAGCTGCCATGAGAACTGGGATTTAGAAGATTTTCAACTGGTTGAACCTGTTCACATTTTTTCAATTCCTACCCTTGGAAGAAGAGCAGGTTAAGTGTGTAAAATCAATATTTAACTTACAGTAATTACCTTAAATAATTAACAGTAGTAACTTTTGTAGTTTACTTTAGAAGTAGCCAGTAAACGATGCTACCATAGTAGCCATAGCTACAATTAGCTACCATAGTGGTCAGAGCTTTATAAAATTTTCCTACCAGTCAACCTTAAACCTCAAAAGACACAGATAAACCAAATTATAGCCAAGATAAACAAGATAGCCTAGAGAGACCAACCTGGAAGAGTCTTGCTGTCCCCAAGGTTTTGAATCTTCCTGTCCAGGATGCGTCGTCCCCTGCTGAGAGTCTTTAGAAACTGCACCTCTTCTTCATTAATGACATCCTTCACAGAGTCTGGGTCCTTCTTTAGCTCAGGGAAAGCATTTCCCTGCGAGATGGCAGCAATTAAAGAAAATTAAAGACACTTATTACATTAACTTTAAATATGTCAAATGAAAAGTTCCACTGAACCAGTGCATTCAAACATTAACAGCTTTCTTGCTCTGTTCAGCTAGAGATGCATTCTTACCAGTGACTGCACCACCACGTCTACCAGAGATGCAAAGAAGCCCTTCTGAGCACCCAGCTTTTCATGGGCATAGCGTACAGCACGTCGAAGAATCCTTCTCAACACATATCTGCACACACACAGGAAAGCTGTAATACAGGCAAAGTATGCAATACACCCCCAAGCATGGCTACAGGCAACTATAATCTCACCCCCTTCCAGTGTTGTCAGGTCGACCAGCATCAGACAGAGCAATAGTGATGGTGCGGGCGTGGTCAGCCAAGACACGATATGCCATGTCAATGCCATCTTGGTCTTCTGAGCCAACTTTACCAGTGTAAGGCCTGGCTCCTGTGCCCTTGGCACACAAAACCAAGCATACTTGTTAGGTTAGGGAAAATACAACATCAACCAATACTGAGGTTCTAGAGATGTGTTTCTACCTTCTGGATAGCTTCAAAGTAAGGAACGAAGAGGTCTGTGTCATAGTTTGACATTTTGTTCTGCAGTACAGAGACTAAACGCTCTAGCCCCATTCCAGTATCAATGCTCTTCTTAGGAAGAGGCTTCAGCTCGGTCTCAGACTCTCTGCAAAGGGCAATCAACAGGTTACTCTAATCTATGCATGCACACAGTGGTTAACTCCGAGACACTGTGTCTTCATTCTACCTGTTGAACTGGATAAACACCAAATTCCAGATCTCCAGCACATTAGGGTCATCCATGTTGACAAGGTGTGAAGCGTCTCTGCCCCCAATGCGGTCGTAGTGGATCTCGCTGCAGGGCCCACAGGGACCAGTGTCTCCCATCTCCCAGAAATTGTCCTTCATATTACCTGGCAAGATACGCTCTTCTGCAACCCTGACACACAGAACAGACACACAGCAGATATTAAGTTAACATGAACCATGGATGTGAAGTGTCATTAAAAGCACAGCATAGATATACATATCAGAATTGTGTGCTAGGCCTGAATTCAATCCCTGTTCACCAGATCATACAATATTGTAATATCTGTAGAACCAAGCTTGTTTACAATGGATAACACTTCCTGGACAATTCACGATTTTATTTCTGACCACAATTTACTGACTGGGATGGATCAGGGCACCAAAAAAACATTTAACTATAAACAAACAAACAATATAGTTAGGAGCAAATAAGAGATAAGAACAGTAAGTATAGATCGAATTAGGGTGGAAAAATCCTTATCCGAAGACAAGTAGTTTTTACCTCAGTGACTTTCGTCGATGGCACAGACACAACTAATAACTTAGCTACTGTCATCCTCTCACTGGGAATTTATATATTAGTTTCATTCCCTTTGTGCACATAAAAAGAGGTCCATAAATCAACCAGCTACATTAAATTACGTTTTTTAGCTTGTTTACTCTGCAATCAAAAAGCCATCTTTACTCACTAACATCTCAGGTCTTGTTCTTGCTACTACTCTGTAGTGCACAGGACAAATGAAAGTTTGTGCTGTTTGTTCATTCCTGTTATAGCCCAATGTTCCCCAAATAAATACCTTGTGCTAGCCGAAAAGATAAAATGTGTGATTTTCAATGATGCGCCTAAACAGAAAGTTTATTACTGCTGAACTAAAGAAACTGTAATAGATGCAGATTTAACAATTTCAAGATAATATTCACAATGTAGACTCTAAATAATAGCGCTTGATGCACTACGAGCACCACAAACAACTCTGTGTTAGTACTATGTCAGTGAATATTACAGGGTGTAATACAACGATACACTATAATTTCTAAATAATGAACAAATGGATTTTTATCTGCATAACCTACATGTTAAAAAAATGCCACAAATAGAGGTTTAACATAAGAACGTAATTTTAAAATAATGTTCAATTTAAACATAATTGGCACTGTAGCAGAAATATCACGTAATCTTTGTGATCCTGTGAAATTGGTCAGTTTATTTGCTCTTTATATATTTTAAGGGTTGCAGTGTGTTATGATGTATTGACACACCCCAGTGTATCTAAATGATCACAGGAAGAATAAGGTCAGTGTAATTGTTCAGACATTTAGTAGTCAGAATAAATACCAGCACCATGGTAACAAACATGATTTAAAAAAAAAAAAAAACAACCAGGGGATGAACAGTAATAACCATTATCTCAACCCTAAAGATAATCCCTTGTTCTATTCGCTGAGTGTTTGTTGTTTGCCTTTCACCTGGATGTGCATGGGTGTGTTGTACAAAGACTGCAATTAACTAATCCTATTTGTAAGAACTGCTTTCCATGCAACTGAAATCGTTGAATGATATGCCTAGTTTTTCAACAGTTAACGTAAATGACTGCGAAGTGTGAAATATCAATCTTATATTAGTTGTAAAAATCTGACTGACTGCAGCCCACATAAAAGCACCCATTTTCTTATCTAGAGGTGGATTAAACCGTGTAATTTTTGTGTGTATTGTATAATAAACACACATCTTATACACTCCCACTTACCCTAGGTCAAGCCAGATCTGCTTGCACTCATTGTCACACTCAAGGCCTGCTTCAGGATTTCCTTCAAAGTAGGTGAAATACAAGCGCTCGAGAGGGATGCCAAACTCCTTGGTCAACAGCTCCAGAGCCATCTTACAGGCCAATTGCTAAAGACAAATAGAAGGAAGAAAGAAGTCCACAAGAATTTAACACCCTAACCCTTTTAAAATAAAAATACTGTACAAAATAGCAAAGATATCCATACTGCATTTTATTTGATCAGATTAGTTCATTCAGACTGCCATACTCCAAACTGTGTGAGTTTGAGTCTTACTTTAAAGTAATCTCCAAAGGACCAGGAGCCCAACATCTCAAAGAAGGTGTGGTGGTACACATCTTTACCCACGTCATCCAGGTCATTATGTTTACCACCAGCACGGATGCACTTCTGGGTGTTGGCAGCACGCTTTAGTCTGGCCAAGGGGTGGGATGGGTCAATCGTGTTCAGGAAGATAGGCTTGAACTATGAAAAGACGACTTGGTGAAAACAAAGGCTACGAGTCCAAGCATAATAATAGCACAACTGCACTTCTGCCCCAGGGTAAACGAAGCAGAAATAACGTATTTTCTCTTTACATAAACCTGTTCATACATGTCAAGCTTTTTCATTTAAAGGCACCACTATTAGAGTAATAATACAGCTTACAAAACTGCATTAATAAAGGTGTGACAGTCTTACCTGGTTCATGCCAGCATTGGCAAAGAGAAGAGTTGGGTCATCCAAGGGAATGGTGGAAGATGAGTGCACATATTCGTGCTCATAGCGACGGAAGAAGTCAATGAACTTCTGACGGATTTGAGCAGCAGTCAGTGAAGTGTCCATGCTGGATGGGTTGTTCAAAAAGGTCTAGGAAATCAGAAAACATAAGGAATTTGGTAAAAAAAAAAAAAAAAACAACCCTCATAGTGGTTTTAAAAGAGTGCCACACATTTGAGCCATGCACCTAGGGAGGGAGAAATCATGTTAGACCGGCAGTTTAGTATGCTATTGTGATTACCAGCCAAACAACCACAATTCTAAAAGAGCAAGAACGCCGAACCCAATGTATGGCACACTAGAGACCAAAGACATAAAAGAGTCACCTTTGAACACACTTCTCTGACTAAAAGAGTTCAGTAGGCTTCCCCCAACGTCACCTTTCTAAACAAGCACTGAACCTGAATGAGGATTAAGAGAACCTCATACAAAACAAAAGTAATCTATGCTTTTCTGCACAAATGACTATCACCATACAGGTGGAAAAAGTCATCCTCATGGGAGGCTCTTCATGGCAAACAGCTCTAAAACCTAGCAGCACTAATTACTGCACTGCTGCTTCCAGGACTGCTGTATAACACCACCATTTTACACAATACCTCCTAAGCAAGACCACAGTAGATGTAGCAGCAACATAAAAATCAAAATGCAAAACAATTTATTTAAAATGCAAAGCAATTCGGTAAATTTGCATTATTGCTACACCACACTCGAACATGCACCCTGATTGCACCCTGAAAGTAGAACTTACAGTGTTAATGCAACAACAGGGTAAAGGGCCACAAAGAAACAATGCGTGACTGCAAACCTCCGCTGACATGCCATTGAGCCAGTTTCACTTCTGAATGTAGTAAAGTTAGGAAACTCTCAATGTCAGAGAAGTCACAAGGCCCTCATGCACTGGAAAAAAAAAACCACACGACTAATCTTGAAAAGATATCATTTCTTGTAAACCCTGTAAATGTTATCATTATCTAGACGGAATTCGACTCAAGTCAATCAAAATGGATGCAACATGTCAAAGTAATCCAGTGCTTCAAGCATAAGCTGAACACAGACCACACATCCTGCACAAACCGATGCTTCACCTGACAGCACGTCAATGCTTTGGCACACAAAAACGTGAGATGGAGAGCCATTTTGGATGACGGCACCTTATCAGCCCTACGGAGGCAGATACAAAAGGTACATGAGATTTCTCTGTTTTTACGTATACAATTGTATAACGTGTTGACAACTTACTGACCCTTCTATTGGGATCTGCCATTTCAAATTAAAGAAGTTAATCTGAGCAAAACAAACTTGAGCAAACTTGTACGGCTGTCCAGCTCACATCACTACTGAAACTTAGATTAAGCTGAGTTGGGAACAGGTTTGGGTCTTACCACTAATGTGTTAAACCTGACAAAGTTTTGCTCATGTGTTTTCACAACTAATCCCTCTTCACCGGTGTTGCTAACAAACTCATCAGCACGGTTTGTCTTATAAAGAAGTTATAAAACAAAGTACACATACCCTTTGTGTCTATTCCGCACCTACTCACTAAAACTGCTTCTTTTTGAATATTATCTACAGAAATTATTTGAAAACATATATAAAACAAATGCTGTGACACTCCCCAAACCTGTTGTCTGGCCTGCTCAGGTTCATGTTTATCACCAATCAGTGCTGTTTTGAATATGCAAGTTACGCCGTGACGTCATCTGGTGACGTCTAACAACTTTCAGGATATGTTAACTAGCAACTTTCTACTGAAAAGAGCTGACAAGACTGAACTATTAGACAGGACTGAACTCCAATCACTGATTATTGATCACTGAATTGATGCATCACATTCTGGCCACCTCTTTGTGCGCATGCTCCAAAGGGAATGCATGAATAGAATGAATATACAATGAATCATCAATCAGTCAATTAATCAATCAATAATACACACCCTTAACACTCACTGACCCACAGGCTTATTCAGATCTACAGTTGTGTAGATTGTCTACAGTTGTGTGTAGTGCACAAGTGTAATCATCAGGACTGATTTAACACACTCCAGATTTACAGTGAATTATGAGCCGAGTCATTTGACTGATTCATACAGGCTAAGTACACCGCCAGGCTCGCTAGCTAGCTCTAGCTCCAGCTTCAGCTAGTCGACGCACCACGAGAGGAGCCTGTGCTATATAATGTGTAGTGTACAGAAGCTTGTGGTCAGACAAATGCCAAGTTAAGAGAGATATAACCAAGAAAATACAAGAAATCATAATTAATAGTAAATTGTCTCACCGAAATGCGCCCTATAACCGCCCTTCTGCTTTCACACGCAAGCTCACACTGCTCAACACGCCGGTACAGGAAAACACCACAGTGCTGAAGACAGCACCAGGCAGCGTTCCTATTGGTCAGATCAAGGTGACGCCTTCACTTTACTGCCACTCTATTGGTTAAAGAAGCTGTCAATAAAAGACAAAGTCACGTTCATTTTCATTACTGGCTGATGCAATGATAGCAAGACACTGATGAAAACCACTGTGTGTGTGTGTGTGTGTGTGTGTGTGTGTGTGTGTGTGTGTGTGTGTGTGTGTGTGTGTGTGTTCTTTCTGCAATTTTTTTCATCAGGCTTTATAAGTTAGGCTTATGCTATTATTATTATTATTATTATTATTATTATTATTATTATTATTATTATTATTATTATGTTTGATGCCTAAGATAATAGTTTATTATATACATATTACACTTTAATAAATGTTAGGAAGCAATAACACTATCATCTTGTTTTGTGATATGACTGAAATTAAGGTTTCGGGCTGTAAAATAGGGCTTTAATTTTGAGGTCTATATATATATATATATATGAATTGACACTATTCATTAATTATATGCTACAATATACTATCTATTAAGTCAAATTAGTTCAATCGGCACAAAATCAGAACTGACTCTTGAGGAGTCTTTTTTTTTATTTTTATTTTTTGCAAAATTTAGGTTCAGTTATTACTGCACAAGGGGGTTACACCACATACTGAAATCTGTAATCTACAAACACCATTTAAATAAAAATATTTTTTTGTAATTTAATTTAAATTTGAAGTTTTAAAAGATCTTAACGTTTGACATTTTATTTTTTGGTTTTGTTGGGGATAAGGCACCAGAAACCTCTCCATTGACATAAAAATTCCTTTTCCGATATTTTCATCTATGTTCAACCTGTCATAACTCAGGCGTCTTCTGCTCTATCCACATAATTGCTCTATCCAAGCGGTCCTCTCTCATATGGTCTCTTCGGTTAAGTGATAGGTTAAGATGATGAGTTATGAGTGTTTCTTCTGAGTGTGTAAATAGGTGCAAACTGTGCTTTTCCACAAACAGCTGCATATTAATAGGAGTGAGTGACAGTTGAGACTTGAGATTCTCTGACACACACCCACACACAAAAGGGGCGGAGTCTTACAGACAGGGGGATCTGTATATAAATAAATAAATACATAATTAAATGACAGTAGTATTTATGCCTGTGTGCAAAAAGACCATAACTATATGGACACACACACAAACATGGACATATAAATACAAACACACACACACACACACACTCTATGGTATTAGCCATAATATTGGCCCAAACAGGGCACACATGTTCAAGCACTCTTGTAGTTGCTCCAGGAAATGCACATTTAGTTTAAAATATCCTCTCCTGTAGAGAAAAAAAGAAGATACCTAATCTGATGTATACATATTCTAAGAGACAAGTGGTATTATATTGTTACCATTTATTGACCTACCCACACACAAAAGGGGCGGAGTCTTACAGACAGGGGGGATCTGTATATAAATAAATAAATTAGGGCTGTCGAAGTTAACGCAATAATAACACATTAACACAGTCTCAAATTATCGCGATTAAAAAAAATAGTGCCATTAACGAAATTCTAATTTGGCCCTGCGATGCACCAGTAGTTCATGCTGAGGCTTGTCGCGTGCTGCTTCAGTAAGAGTAAGGCTGCATCCGAAATGGCATACTTGAATACTACCTACTAGTTTGGAGTGAGTATATACTATTTAACCACTAATCTAGTATACAATTCTAGTATAGGAGTGTGTAGTATGAACACCACCTCGGACGCACTCGAGCCGCCATCTTACCAACAACCTTTGACCTAAGACGTCGCACCAGTTAAGTTCCCACACAATTATTTAGTTTAATTAACTTTAAATTTTGTTTGTAATTAAAAATGTTACCTCAGC
>JAOVVF010000036.1:23452773-23462948 GCA_028565595.1 Duopalatinus emarginatus | reverse complement strand
ATATTATAAATAGTCAGATCTAAGTTATGGACAACTCAAAATGTTTGCATTTTACAGGTACTTTGATGGTAACCTGGATAAGCTGTTTTCTGAGTGTCATGTCATAAACCCTAGTAAAAAATCCAGGACGCGCCTTATGAACACGCGATCGTCAGCTCAGGATATGCCATGTCAGATCTGCTATCTCAACTATCCTAATTCGGTGAGTGTCGTCCACTCGGTTTGTTTCCCTGCTTTTCTGTTGCCAGTCTAACTTTGCCTCCTGATATTAAGACAAATTACACTGTTGCAGTGTTTGCTGGCGTTTCTTGCAGGAAAGATGTCATGCATGACATTTCTGACCTTGGGTTGGTGTTAATATATTGTGGTATAAGTTCAGGTCTTATAAACTGAGATGTGCGGTTTTCTGCTGATGGCCTACTCTCGATGAGTATGTTCCACAAATCAATTTCTGTGATCTAGGTTTAGCACCTTTTTATTAATTCTGGATTATAGAAAATATGTATAAAGCAGCTGGGTGGAAGGACAGAAGAACTATGGTGTTTAGAGGGGATTGGAGAGAGCTGACTCCTTGTGTGGATGCACATTTATTGCATGTTTATGTATCAACTTTGTTACACAAGTTCAAACTGGGAGACACCATTAGACCATGACCAAAGCTTTTTGCTAGTTCAATGCTTTTTCCTTATGGAAAGGAACAGAATAGTTCTCGGACAGAAATGGGGAGAACCTGCTAAAAGTATAGATTATTGACAGTATAAAAGCAACATTAAAAAGTATTAGCTCTTATTAAATTATTTTCTCAAATTGTCATCCAACTTTTAGAGGATGATAATTTACAGTGTGGTAGCATATCCCCTGAAGCTGACCCCCAACTCCTGATTATGGAATTAATGTTTAGGAGTTAGAGTTAGAACATGCTAAACACCCTACAATATTTATGATTTTATATTATGAAGTTTCTGTTAAGCTTGCAATGTCAAATACGTTCTCTTTATGCATGGATTTTAATGTTTGCCTTTTTAGTGTGATATTAGCACCGTTGGACATAAAGCATATTGGCAGGTCATAGGTGTGTTTAAAGAGCATAAATTGATTACCTGCTTAATAGTATTGCAGCATTAATCATGCGGTGACCTTAGTCTATCTGGCAACCAACTCAACTCACAGTGACTAAAGGATAAGTTACAGCTTGTCATTACAGCAAGTACCAACTTGAGTTGAATTCTGAGATCCTCCATGTTCTCCCATTTATTCTTTGAACGAAATAGCATCATGATAAGTGTGATGTAGTTATCCAGTTGTGTTTTACAGTTTAGCTACTGTCTTTTGTTGTGACATTCATGTCAAAGCCATGTTTATTTATGTTTTACCTAATTGCTGCTTGATAGCGGCATAAATTTCAAGTTTGACGAGCCGTTTAAAAATTTGCTTTTCTTATCAAGCTGTTAACACTTGTTGAAGTAAGTTGTGTACTAACCTTTGATAGGGTTTATGGCCATTCAGTAGAAGACATCTAATTTATGAAACTATTTGAGTTTGTGTTGAGTGTTTTTGTACCGATTTTTAATTTCTTCTTGCAGTACTTCACTGGTTTGGAATGTGGGCACAAGTTCTGCATGCAGTGCTGGGGTGATTATTTAACCACCAAAATCATAGAAGAAGGAATGGGCCAGGTACCCTTTCTCCCCTTTTTTCTTTCTTTTTCTTTCTTGCCTTAATTCAGTTATTTATGTGGTTCCCAACCCTAGTTCCAGAGAACCTCCTGTCTTGGGCATTTTAGTGTTTTCCCTGCTCCTGACACATTTACTTTATTCATGGGAGGGCTGTTAAATAGCTATATTTTATAATAATAGGAGCAGGGAGATAATAAAATGTTTGAAAGAGGGCATACTCCTGGTCCGAGCTTTAAGGCAAGTATGGAAAACCTGTGAAATTAAGGATCAGCATTATAGCCTTTCTCTTGTTGTAGCAGATCTAAATATCGAATTGTTTACAAAGACTAACATTTAAAAATCCTACTAAGGCAACTTTTGTTTAGCTTATCTCTGTAGTGAAAAACTGTAAATATGACGGTTGATTTGACTGATTTGATTTGATAATTTATGACCTTATTCCAGACCATTTCCTGTCCTGCACATAGTTGTGATATCCTGGTTGATGACAACACAGTTATGTAAGTGCTTGATGCTGTTTATATTTTTATGTGTGTATATATGTATATGAAGGTGCAGAGCCAGGTGTTTATCCTGCTCTGGGTCTGGAATTTTCTTGTGAATTTTCTGCAAGGAGTCATGATCTAAAACTTACTGGGGAAACCTCCTTATGAGGAAATCGAGTACTCATTGTGTCAGCTGAATGGCATACTTATGTTAGCACAGAGGATAATCTGTTGTTCCTCACTGGTGTAGAGCTCACAGTAATTGCATTAACCTACATTTTAATCTTGACGTACAGTAGTGATGTACATGCATAATTTGAAGGGTTCATGTAAGTGGTGCTGACGGTGGAGAATCTTTCTAAACAGGCTAAATAAATGTCTCCTTACAAAAAACTTCACTATTTAGCAGTTGTGTATTTTAAAATCTTGTGGAGCATCTACCAAAAAAAGTCCCTGTAAATTAGTTGTTACTATCGAACTCATAACGTGTTTGATTGAAAACTTGTTCTTTGGCCGGTAGCCTGAACAGTTTCAGACTAAAATGGTTAACTATATTTTCAAATACAGTTGCTGCTACAAATGCTGTTATTAAGGTAGGCCAGATACTATTCTTGCAGGCCTCTTCGCAAAATATTGAAATAGCAAGGACAGTTCTTTTATTTTCACCATACACTGACAACACATGAGATTGGGATCTCCACAGGCAGGGCTGAAATTATCATAATTAATCCTTCAAAGAAGACTTTAAGAGCAGAAATGAAGAGATTATACCACATCACATAAACTACACATCTGCAGTAAGAATCAGGGAAGCCAGATTGAAATTTGCAAAGAAATGACTGAAGTCTACAGAAGCATTGTCTGCCAGTTTACAGAGAAATGGATCCAATATAATTGGGAAGAGCTTTACATGCAGCAAGACAATGACCCAAACACACTGCCAAGACAACAAACGGACTGCAAATTCAATAACCCAGCTGAGCATGCATTTCACCTCATGATGAGATGACTGAAAGGAGAAATATCCCCCAAACAAACAACAGCTTAAAGAAACTGCAGAACACTCCTTAAAAAGCATCCCAAATTTAATAGTTGTTGCATGTCAGTGATGTTAGAGGGCTGCCTGTTGATGCATTTAATGCAAGCAAGGGATATAAAACTAAATATTAAAGGGTATTTGTTCCAATAATTTTTCTTACCCAAAAATTTAAAGCTGAAATTCTCATAGTCATCATTTTATCTTCAGTTGTATCGCAAAACAGAATTGGCCTTCAGTTTTAAATCTTTCAGGGGGGAAGGACAATAAGTACCTCTAATTATGGAAATATGGATTTTGGTATGGCCATGAATATAGCCTGAGTTGCTGAAATGGCTTTAAATAAAAACCAACAAACAACAACTTTCAGAGGGGATGGTATATGACCTGATACAATCCATAGTTCTTTATTTTAAAGATGTTTACAAAAAGTCTAGTGAATTGGCACACCAAAAATGACAAACATTTTACATCAGTTATTTGTACTTAATTTGTATTTTTATGTTTAATTTATTAAATATAAGCTTTGTAATAATTTTCCAGAAACCTTAAAACGGTATACTTTTTAGATTAATTTGTGGAAATAAAACTTATTATAAACAGGTAAAAAAAACTTTACTTAAAGTAACGCTTGAATTTTCTTTGTCACATCTTGCAAATATCATATGTAAAAATTCTGTTAGCACAATATTTTATCTGCTGAGCTACAGGTAAATATCAACATGTAAAAATAAAATATTTTTAAAAAAAGAGCATTTCAATCTAAGCTAACATCTTACCTGGCCATTTTAGAAACCAAAAATAATTAGCAATGGCTCTTGGCTCAGCAGTGTTGAGGTAACAAAATAATGTAAATGATTACAGTTAATATTGTGTAATCTCATTACTGTTACTAACTTCATAAAAAACATTACGTGCATTACTAACACACAGATTACCTTAGCTGTTCTTTGTCTGGGCTGCGGCAGCACCAACAGGTTGCCAAGTTCGCCAATTATAAGTGACTCTGGACTTATTTTTCTGTCACTTAAAGTATAGGGAAAATAATGGTTTATTATAAATGACATTAGAAGTTATATTAGTGGTAACTGGTAGTCAAATATAATTGTTTATTAGGACTTGTTCCCTAATTTGCTAAACTGCCAGTTTGTATTGTTTCACAATCTGCCCACAATCCCTGTAACGCACAAAATAAATCAGATTTGCACAACTAATGCTTCAGAAGAGTTTTCAGCTAGTTATCAAATGTCAGTGGGTTAAATAAGAAAAAACTGTTAAGAAGATGTGCTGCTTGACAAAAAAGGGTCTTACTTTAACCTCTGACACGGAAGTGTATTTTATTAAAAAAATCTTTTTTAATGCTGGTATTTTCTAATCATATCCTTTAGACTTTAAACAATTTAACTTTTATAAATATCAGTTTTAAAACTTAAATATTTAGGAAGAATGCATATTAGTTCATACTACTACTAATAATAATTTATTATTTTATGCATATTACTGAATTTATTTTCTTTTCTTTTATACATGTAAATATAAATTATACTTATACTTGCCTATCCACATACCTGCAATGCTGCAAGGTAACCACTGAAGAAGTGTTTATGGGACCATATTTTTCTAGTGCTTAATAACAGATTGAGCTTTACAGACTTTAATTCCCTGGCTACTTGCTCTTTTATTTATTATTGTACTTATAAAACAATCTGTCACCCAAATGAGGATGGGTTCCTCTCAAGGTTTCTTCCTTTTGTCATCTCAGGGAGTTTTCCTTGCCACTGTCACCACCGGCTCACCAGGGATACATTTTAAAAAAAAAATATCTATAAATATCATTATTTCTCTAAAGCTGCTTTGGGACAGTGTTCATTGTTAAAAGCGCTATACAAATAAAATTGAATTGAATTGAAAAGAATAGTCAAGTTCATTTTATACATGTTTGGTGTTGCTACTACTGCTATATTTTGTTCCTAAACAAACCACCGAAAGAACTATTGTCTTATGAATTATCTTTTTTTGTACTTTTTTTGTACGATATTTTTTATTTATTTATTTATTTTTGTAGATTTTATTCCAGTACATTTGTCTTTGTTTTAAAGTGGAAATTAAAAGTAATTATTAAACAGAAAGTAATCAGTAATCTCATTACAATTTTAGTTAAGTAATGAGTAATTAGTAACTTTTTTAAGTAACTACCCCAACACTGTTCATCAAGCATATATATTTTTACTTTAATTTATGTTATTAAGGTGATAGAAAATCATGTTGGTATATGAGTCATGCAAATTGTTACCTCGGTTGTTAAGTAAATTCAGTTACATTTTTTAAGGGCAGACTTAATTATGACCATATTCTGAAATCACAGGAAACTTCTTATCTTCTTCTGTATATCAAGTAGTACAGAAGGAAGGACTTCCACCTCCTGATAGAGTTTTTTTAAATGAATGAACAAATAAGTACTATATAAACTTGATTATTATTTTAATGTACTTTTTTTTTTTATAGAAAGGCAAACTAATGTTCTTTTCTATATGTCTTTTGTCCAGGCGACTGATAACAGATTCGAAAGTGAAGTTGAAGTACCAACATTTAATAACCAATAGTTTTGTAGAAGTAAGTGCTTCAAATTTAATCCTTTTTTATCTGGAGTGTACCCAGTTTACCTCAGAATAAAAAAAACATGAAATGGTAATTTTCAACATTGTTGAAGTTATGCAAATTAGTATGTTGCATATGATTGCATACATGGAAATGACCCTTATTCATGAGTTGTTTTATCTTGTGCAAATTCTGACCCTCTCCTTTTTTCCTTTCTGTGTAGTGCAATCGGCTGTTAAAATGGTGTCCAGCTCCTGACTGCCATCATGTAGTGAAAGTCCAGTACCCTGACGCCAAACCTGTTCGCTGCAAGTGTGGGCGGCAGTTCTGGTAAGAGGCTATTTTAAATATTCGATTCTGGAAAAAAAAAGCATTGCTGGAGCTGACTACTCCAGTATTAGACAAAGCACCTGACTGACCAGAGCTCACAAGTTCCTGTCTCTACTAACTCTAAGACACCTCATCACAACTTCCTGTTTAAAGTTTCCTCCCTAATCTTGCTTACTGGAACAGTATGCTAGAATAAAGCGATTTATATACTTTGGCCTTCCTCCACTCTTTTATGGATTACTGCTGCTGTTCAACTCATTTAAGTTGGGTTTAAGATAAATCTTTCTGAACATTAGTAATCATTTGTTGACTCAAACATTGTATTAGCCCAGTGTGAATATAATTTTCCTCTTAGGAGATGGTGGGTATGAGCATGCCACCTTCAGAAACATGCATCACGTTATCTGTATAGATATATATTGTGTGTAAATGTATATTGTGGCCAATTTTAGTGCAAATACTTGACTGGCAAAACCAATGATACTTAACCAAGTCCTTGTGTTTATGCCAAAAGGTTTTTTTAGATAGTTTTTAATACCTATAATCTCTCTCTTCTTGCTCTGTATTTGTTTAAATGGGAAGTTATTGCATGCTTAACTGAAATAAATGCTCACCGAAGCATAATTACTGGTGCAGGAATAATAAATACTCCATTTAAACCTTCTGCATGTAACATGCACTGAGATTATTTTGTCGCACTAACACATTTCACATTTAGGGGAACTACTTTTTGGCGGAAGGTATTGTCAATATGAAATCATATTCAGTCTGCAGTTTTATAAAAGCAATAGAACACACTTCCTCTCATGTTCTATTGCTTAAGAAATGCGTGTTTATAATGGGAAATCTCTTTGCAGCAAGTCAAATAATTTGGCTGTTAGTTTGTACAGCATTATATAAACTGTCTTATCATGCTGTCTTATACACGCAGCTGAAAGTCAGTTATGCATCTCACCAGATCAGAAGTTAATAAAGAATATATCTGCTAAAACATTTGAACTAAATTACACTGCATCTGTATTGGTATTACTTAAATCTACAAAAGAAGGAAAAAAACAACTCCAATATGTAAGCCTTTTCTTAGCATTCATGTAAAAGAGTCGACTTAATAGAGAACGACAAATGACTAGTGTGAATTGAACAAATGAGTCATGGGGAAGATCTCAATAAAAGATATCAATGAATTGGCTGCCTGAAGTGCTAAATAATGCATGTGTTGCAAGCTGTATGAATCGCTTAGCTCCAGTTCTGGAAAGACTTTGTTTGGTGCTGGACTTCAGTAAAGGTTAAATGTGTTTTGAAGAAGTTTCTATCAAAACTCCGAAAGCATATTATGCCCTGGGTTCTTCATTGTAGACAAGATTTAAAAAATCCCTGTTTTCAATGACATCTAAGACCAGTTTAATTTAGGTATTTTTTTTTATTGGTTATTTTTTCATACAATGCACTAGGGTTCAGAGTCTGAAATTACCCAGACTATCATAGCCCTGAATAAATAACACACTTTATTTTTCTGTATGTAAATGTTCAGGTGGATGACAATAAAAACTAAACATACTTAGTAGTAAATGCTTTCAACTGTGATTTCTACATCCAGGCACCAGGTTTAGCAAACGAAAATAGAAGACTCTGGAAATGCATAGATTATGTTTAGTGTGAGACTGAAGTTTTCAAGTAATTCGAAAGAGTTTCTCTATAATAATTATAATTGAGAACATGATGTTAAAGACTGCTTTATATTTTCAATTCATTCCCTAATGCAGCTTCAACTGTGGAGAGAACTGGCACGACCCAGTAAAGTGTAAGGTATGACAGAATAACATAAATTTTTCTATTGCTTCTAGCCCCATGTTTAGGCACAATATGTTTCATATGGCATTTGTTTATAGTATATAATAATATATAATTTACCTGTATACTCTAACTGATGGCATTTGATGTCTGAATCTGAAGGTGGATTTAAGAGTCATATTTAAAAAATAAGCATAGCGGCAAAACGGACATTACCTCTCTCATTGTCTGTGCTAAGAACATCTCTAGAGACATGCTTTGTTATTGCAGGGGGAGCCTTGGCAAAAACAAAGGAAGCATCTTGTCCCTTTGTGTCTTTTTGACATGGCATCCTTACTTCTTTAGATGAGATCATACTTAACCCTTACTGTGTAGCACTTAGTTATTACTAAATTTCTGTTTTGTTTGCAATTTAACTTTGCTCCCATTCAGTGGTTGAGAAAATGGATTAAAAAGTGTGACGATGACAGTGAAACATCCAACTGGATTGCAGCAAACACTAAGGTCAGTGGTGTAGGATGATCCCAAGTTTTTCGTGTTTTCTACTCTGCTTTGTCGCTATATCAGATAATATTTCTTTTGTTGCACTGTAGGAATGTCCTAAATGCCATGTGACCATAGAGAAGGATGGCGGCTGCAACCACATGGTGTGTCGGAACCAGAACTGCAAAGCAGAGTTCTGCTGGGTCTGCTTAGGCCCATGGGAGCCCCACGGATCAGCCTGGTGAGTTCGGTGTTTTATGTTCTTACGGTATTTCATTACCCGGTATATGTGGTCTGTGTAAATAATTTATGAGTAGCCCTTTCCTGTTTCTGTATAAACAGAAAAAACCTGACGCAGAAAAGAAACATATCTGCTGTCATTCCAGGTACAACTGCAATCGCTACAATGAAGACGATGCCAAGGCAGCTAGGGATGCACAAGAGGTAGGCGAAGTGGTACCAAGGAACGTTTACAATTACTGTTAATCCTTTAGTAAGCCAAACTAGTAGATCTGATCCACAGTGTTTGGTTGATTGTGCTCGGGTAATAGCCAACTATACTTGTGTGTGCATGCAGCGCTCCAGAGCAGCCTTGCAGAGGTACCTGTTTTACTGCAACCGCTATATGAACCACATGCAGAGCCTGCGCTTTGAGCACAAGCTCTATGCACAGGTCAAGCAGAAGATGGAGGAGATGCAGCAGCATAACATGTCATGGATTGAGGTGCAGTTCCTTAAGAAGGCTGTGGATGTGCTGTGCCAGTGCCGCTCCACACTCATGTTCACCTACGTTTTTGCCTTCTACCTCAAGAAGAACAACCAGTCCATTATTTTTGAGGTAAGGTGTAGATCTTGAAGTAAGGTCATGGCAGACTGGACACTTTTATTAGATTATTTTAGCTTGTAATAATCTAACATCAGATTTGTGTTAGTAAACGAGCACCAACACAGCTTATGTGAGCTTATGTGAAGAAGTGTGTTGTCTGTGCTTTTTCTTTGTTAGAACAACCAGGCTGATCTAGAGAATGCCACAGAGGTGTTGTCTGGATACCTAGAGCGAGACATTTCCCAAGATTCACTGCAGGACATCAAGCAGAAAGTACAAGACAAATACAGGTAAGTGTAATGATGCCACTGATTTCCTGTAATCCAATTCAATCTATACTAAAGGGTTCTATTGAAAAGCTATTTACAGAAACTTTGGCCCTTGGCTTTGTATGACTGGCGTAAGATTTGTTTTAAAAAACAAGGCATTTGCATTGTTGCAACTTGTACATAATTATCCTACAAGAATTTGGGCTGTTTCTTTCTTTGTCCTTTGTTCCTGTTGATTTAACTGGGAATGAGGGAATGAGTAGGTCCTAGTTCCTGATGCAAGTTAGCTTTGTTTACTGCATACAGCATTAGTATTAGTGGTTTTAGTGTATAAGTGGGTAGTGCCTTTTTTATGTTTTTTCTGAGAATTACCAGAGAAGTAGCAATTAAAGCAAAGGAAAGTGATTGTACCAGATATCTTGTACTATAGAAATATACCACTTTATGAAAAATGAATGGTGAATCCCATAACGCCAAGATGGCAAATGCTTCACATAAGTCTAGCCTGCCAATAGAAAGAACCAATCCGCATATTAGTAAAGATGTCAAAGGGAGAAAGCCTATCATAGTCTTTTGTTAACGCATAAACGGATTAGTGAAGCTTTGACAGATTCAACACTCATGTTGTTAGGATGGTTCTAAGAAGGTTTTACATATGACATTTTGTTTTATTACAAGTTT
>JAOVVF010000036.1:23376332-23387551 GCA_028565595.1 Duopalatinus emarginatus | reverse complement strand
TTGTCTTTCACATAGTAAAAACTTCTTTACAGCATTTCTTTGTATGTGCCTAAGACTTTTACACAGTACTGTATATAACACCTCTGCAGTGGCCAACATGGACAACTAGGTTTTAAACCTGAATCTCAATGTGGATCACACTTCTGTATTGTTAAGCAACACTGTTGTAAGGATTGTAAAGTGCTGAATAATTCATTCATAACCTCTTTTTCAGAGATGGGTGCAGTGATTTCAGAGTTGTGTGTGTTGTTCTGGTATTGTACCATGAAATTTAAAAATGTCAGAAAGAGCTGTTACGTGATTTAAGCAAGTTGACAATATTATAAATGAGATACATCACATGTGTGTAGGTGAGAGGGTACAAAGTAGTTCAAACCTGCAATTGTGTTGTTTTCAAAAGCATTTATATGAATCTCTGCTTATTAGACTCAGTGATAAATGGGGGTACAAAGCCCAGCAGCTCTTTGGGAACTAAAGGTAAGATGTTGGGGTGTGCTGCTATGCCTGTTGTATTGTGGATGTTTGTGCTGTGATGGCTATATGTTGCACTTATGTTATGAGCTTGCTATGTGAGTTGTATATTCATGACAGTGGAGCCAGAGAGTTTAAAACTTCCACAGCATATACAGTCTAAAAGACGTATTTTTAAATATCTGCCATCTACAGTCAGGTCCAGACATATTGAAAATAAACAAAAAGGCTGTTTGAAAACATAGATAATTTGGTACAAGACATATTTAGGAATGATGCATGCTTTTATTATTGTGACAGGAAGTATGCAGGTCAAAATTACTGGTGCAGCTTTACTGATGGATACAAACAAATTATTTTTTTTGTCTTTCAAAGTTCCAGTCGGTGTTTGATGCAGTATATTATTTTAACAGCATATGTTTAAAAAGATAACATTAATCTTGCTGTTTGGCTTCTTCTGGAAAAGTATTTATTTAATGGTGGCACCTTTTTATATATTTGCTTATATGTTATATAAATACCTTAGTTCATACCTTAGTTTACGTATGGTAAAATATAGAAATATAAATAGTCACTGGTATTGTCTGGTATTGGTATTGTTTTTTATATTATTATTACTATTATTATTATTATTATTATTATTATTATTATTATTGTAAAATTGTATTATAAAAAAGTGTAGTTGTGTAGTAAAAAAAACGAAGGCAAAATGTCCTAAAACTTCCCAAGCCAATGAGAACACTGGACAAACTCCAAATTGCATAGTCACTAATAATTACACAGAGGGAGGGTCATACTTGAAAAGTCTTTTTGTGTAGGTTTATTGTCAAATTCATAAGAAATACAATTATCAATTCTATACTCATTCCCAAAGTGGGCAACCAGAGGTTAAATTAAACACATCTTTACAAGCTGGAGACCTTGAACTGGGAACTGGGAAACTAGGGAACTAGGGAACTAGGGGACTAGGGGACTCGGGAACACTACTTGGCAATGTAAAACAGAGCTTAGAACTGAGATTCTTTGAGAAACACACTATATACTTAGGTAAACTGGAGACATTTGGGAAAGGAGGGGAGATTGGGAAATTGGAGAGATGAGTGTGGGTCTTCTTCTGGATAATATTCTAATAGACTTAACATCACTGGATCTTCTAATATCAATGTGACATATTAATCTATCACAGAGACAGATGACAATAGATAATGAAGGAGACACTCTAATGAAAGACTGAAGGAGAATTTGTGCTTTGAATTTCCGTTTAATATGACAAGTTGCATGTTATTGAACCTTCAAGACAAAGAAACAGAAGTGAGGAACTTTCTTATTGCTTATATTAAAAGTAGGTGAAAGCAGGAATTCACCTGCCTTGTTCAGGGTCCTCACCATTACACACATAAATACAGCACTGTGCAAAAGTCTTAGACACCCTATATTGTGTTTAGTACAAATTGTTTATAGACATTTATTTTATGAATTCTGCATTATTCATGAGTCATTACAAAAATAATACATACTACAGTACAGAATAATAATGATGTTACAGAAAGAAACGTTTGTATGTCAGTTAAGAACCTATTAAAAAAGATTAAAAAAAAACATAATGAAGGAGGAAGCAAGTGTGATAGTCAGTCCCTCCAGAAAAACTGCTGCAGATTCTCCAAGACACTGTGCAAAACTGATCATCTAATTCCATAATAAAACTATATCATCCTAACCTGGGACAATTATTTAACAAAAAAACAAAAGCAAGTCACACCTATTTCTGACTTCCTTTACTTTATTACTATTTACTGCTTATTGTGGTGTTTCTCTTTCAAATTGTAAAACTTATTTACGACATTTCTTTGCAAGTGTCTAAGACAGTACTGTACACAAATACACAGTACTGTACACAAATAAATGAAGTGATATTCATTAATAGACAAAAAATATAGCTGTTTACAAATTACTGTGGTAACAGAGAAATGAAATACATGAGGACATGTCTGTATTAGACGTGTCTGTCCCTGTCACACAACCCTAGCACCGATTATTTTCCTGTAGTAAAATACCCTATTGTGTTTAAATATTATGGAAGGAGAAAATAACTGATAATTAACTCATTAAGAGAAATGTGATCAGAATTTCATTGACATTTTAATGCACCAGTAATTTTGACACATACAGCATGTTTTTTTAATAATAGCAGTTTTCTGTGATGAAAATTTAAAAAAGAATCAAAAATAAATCAAGTCAACTTTTTGTCATTTAATAAATATTGCAACTAACAAAATTCAAGTGAAAAGCAAATAGAAAGGTTTTTTTAAAAAAAAGGCAAAGAAGCAACATAGAATAACCTGGTTGCACACTCTTTTGTAATGGGGCATGTGATTGTGCTCACTATTAACCATAATCACATTAAAGCTCCTCTTTAAAAGTAATTATAGTACTGTCATGAATGAAGTGGTTCTAATGAACCCCACATTAAGATAAACTGTTTTTGATGAATTTTGTTGACCATTTTCTTGGTTATTTGGCTTCTAAGACCATTGTCTTCAAACAGTTGCAAAGCATTACATGTATAATGGAGCACTGTTAATCAACAAGTGGAGAAAATGGGCCAACATTTTGAAATTGCTCAGTCGGAGTCCAGATCTATATCATATCCAAATCTAGTGGAATTATTTGAATAGGGCTGTGCAAAGGAGATCCCCTAGGAATTTGATAGCTCTAAAGCATTTTAGCATAGAAGAGTGGAATTCAGTTATCAAATCTGGAAGTTGATAATCTCACAATGACTACCCAAAATGAGTAGTGCTGAATTAAAAGCAGGTGCTTAAACAAAGTACTAGTTAAGGGGTGTGCAGACTTGTCCAACCAGGTTATGTCCCTTTTTTCCTGCAAAAATGTTTCTATTTGTTTTTTACTTGAGTTTTCACATGACATGACATGGTTTATTTTTCTACATCAAAAAACCCATTTCAGCAGGGTTGTGTTGAGTTAATAATATCCATTGCATATTATGACATTATTATAATAAAAGCATGTTTTTCCTGTGTTTCACCGTATATTTTCTGTTCAGCCCAAACTGACCCATTATACAACAGTCAGTGCTGTACCATCAAACCTTGCAAGAGTGCTGATATTTAGCATGCCATCATTGGTGCTCTTCAGTGTTTATATCACTTGTCTATTTCTTGTCTTGCAATACTCTCCAGCTGCAGCTTCTGTGGGAACTAGTTTTGTTAATGGAGACTATTGCCTATTGCCCAATCTTATCCATGTCGATATTTGCTAAAACAACACTCTTGCTTGTTGGCTAGTGCTTAATTTTAAGGGACAATGTTAAAAACAAGGCAAAGAATAATGTCCTGGGCTGAGTCTTAAATAAGAACAATCATATTTACATAACAAGAATTATGTCCAAATAATTACAAGATGAAATAAAGCACTGTGATTTTTGCCACCTTGTTCGTGTGATTGTCTGGTGGCTGTAAATCTGAAAGAAAAAAAGTTGTGAATATATTTGCCTTTTCATTTATCTTCCTTTCAGCTTCATATACACATTACTCAGGAAAAAAAATGAGAAATGTATTGCTATATATTGCTATGTCACGCTGTAGATTATTACTAATTAGAGCAAAACAGAAGGGTAAAAATCAACATTATCTGTGCTGTTTCATTCAGCTTTTTTACATACCTTTATTAAAGGGTGCCTTAAATCTAGACCTGACTGTATATTTCACTTCTTTTGGTTTGCAGTGAAGTTTAAAGACAAGGCTCAGATTTTGAACAGCATGGCCAGGGGGAAAGTAGAGGGCAAAGAAAAGGAAAAATCGGGCAAAGGTGAGCTCCGGTATTTCACCATGTCATCATACTGTCCTAGTACAAAGTGTGTTATAAAGGTTGCACAGAGGTTTGTCAGTTTTGGATTTTGTTGGCCCATCTAGCAAGTGAGCTTGGCTGATTATTTTCACTGCTGAAGTCATGTGGCATTTGCAGAGACAGCAGCACACCAGCTGGGACCCGGATGAAAGGAGGCCAGAGAGGACTCTGACATTAGCTTTATTTTTATAGTCCATGTCTGTTTGTCTTAAATGCAGAAGATCTTTACACACACATATTTGGCCATCAAAATGATTGAGCCTATTTCCATATATTTCAACTATGAGACTTGGCATTACTGCAAATGTTTAAAGCTGCCAATGTTCCATTAGCCAGTGTTCCATTGTTCCATCAACTGCATGTGAGAGTCATTTTGATGAAATCAGTGGCAAGTCCATAACTGAGTGTGCTAATGAAAATATTCATCACAGGCTGATTAGTTTATTTGTTTTCTTGATGATAAAACTTTGCAGGTGACGATGGTAAAACAGAAGAGACTAAGGATGCCAAAGAGCCAGCAACTGCACCATCCAGCAAGGCAGACACCAAGGAAAAGCCAGAAGGACAGAAGGTGGGCAAAACTACCGGGATGGAGCAGAGGCATTAAATAATATACACTCACGGTCCACTTTAATAGTAATACCTGTACACTTGCTCATTTATCCAGTTTTTCCAATCATTCAATTGTGTGGCAGCAGCTAATCAAAGTAAAAGTCGAAGTCAGCTTTATTGTCAGTACTGCAATATGTACAGGACATACAGAGATTGAAATTGTGTTTCTCTTAGACCCATGGTGCAACAATATACATGAAACATTAAATACACACTAAGCATAAAATATATAACTAATACACACTACTCGTAAAGATATAAATTATAAAGGTGAAATTGACATCTAAGTGACATAGGCACCTATTAAAATTAAAGTCTGTGGGTATGGCTAGTGCATTTATAAACAGTAGTGCAAACTGGATGAGCTTATAACCTGCCTAAAGTGTTGTCTGTGTAACCAATTCTTAAAGATGACAAAGTCCGGTATCGGAGGCATGTCAGGATGCTGATTTTGTGTATACATGGGGGATGCAGGATCCAGCGTTTGTGTGTGCAGGGGGCAAAAGAGAGAGGGGGCAAAGCGTTGAGCATCCTGACAGTCTGGTGGACAGAGCTGTCCATCAGTCTGCTCCCTGATGCTGCAGGCTGAAGAAGCTGTGTTGTGGGTGTGTAGGATCACCTGCCATGAGAGGGCTTTCAGAGTAATGCATAAATCATGTAGATACATTTAAGAGCTTCATATAATGTTTACATCAAACAATCAGAATGAGGAAAAAGTGTTATCTCTGATCTCTGTGCATGATTCTTGGTGTCAGATGGGCTGGCTTCTGATCTCCTGAAATTTTTTACACACGGCAGTCTCTAGACTTTACACATAGTAGTGCAAAAACAATCCTGTAAGTGGATGATCTACAGACTCAAACACCTTGTTGATGAGAGAGATCAGAGGAGAATGACCAGACTCATTATAGTAAAACGGTGGAGGTGGATGGGCTACAACATCAGCAGACCACATCAGGTTCCACTTCTGTCAAGAACATGAATCCGAGGCCAGAACTGAGCTGTTAAATCCTGACCATTTTCCTCTGAATTCTATTATCAACAACAACTTTCCACCACAGAACTGTCGCTCAGTCAGTGGTTTTTAATTTTTACACCATTCTGTATAAAATCTACAGTAAGTTATGTTTGAAAGTCTAGGGAATTTCTGAAAAACCGGCCTATGTGGCACCAACAACCAGGCCAAGGTTAGAGTCACAGAGATCATACTTTTTCATTCTGATGTTTGATAATGTTTGAACATTAACTGAAGCTCTTGACCTGTATCTCCATTATGTTTTGCATTGTGCTGCTGCCATGTGACTGAATGACTGGATAACTGCATTATCACTGCAAGACCAGGTGTATTAGTGTTCATATTGAAGTGGATGGTAAGTGTAAATAAGCTGTTTAAACTTCTGTCTCTGTGTAGGAGGAGAAGGAGGCAGCAGCAGGAGAAGGAGGAGGCTCAGAGGGATCCAATGGCTCTGATGACAGTGATGATGACAGTGAAGAAGACGGTGATGAGGACAGTGATGATGACGATGACGATGAGGAAGAGAGTGGCACTGATGATGAAGATGGAGAGGAAAACGATGAGCCTTTGTCCTTAGAGTGGCCAGACACCAGACGGAAACAAGCCACATACCTGTTCCTTCTGCCCATTGTCTTTCCTTTGTGGCTCACTGTACCGGATGTCAGAAACCCAGTAAATCCATTTTTTTTGTCTGTCCAAAGTCTTAAACTGATCCACATCAGTTAAGTAGTGTATCTGCTTATAGCTTTGTTAGTAGTACTTGGTTAGAGATGTATAGTAGAGGTGTGTATGGCTGAGTATGGTGTGTGTAAATTTTGACCAATCCTGCAGGTTGTTTGTACCCACTCCTGATTTTCTAATGAACTAGCCGGTTTTATTTCCAATCATAAAATTGGAACCAGGGTTATTCGGTTACAAAAAATTCTTGTAATCTAATAATACTTTAGAGCGAGTTGAACCAGGTTAAGTAGCTCTGTTTTCTGGTTGTTTGTCTCATTTATCATTGTGCTGTACAGGCATCCAAGAAGTACTTTGTCATTACCTTCCTGGGTTCTATAGTGTGGATTGCTATTTTCTCCTATCTCATGGTGTGGTGGGCACATCAGGTCAGTTTATGCTTTCTTTTTTACCTTCTCTGTGTACTGGAATATTAGTAAAACAATGACATTGAAAGTAATAACACAGAAAAAGGCCATCATGGTGGATTTTGTTTTTCCTTAAAGGTGGGTGAAACCATTGGCATTTCGGAGGAGATAATGGGTCTCACCATTCTGGCAGCTGGTACATCCATTCCTGACCTAATCACCAGTGTGATTGTAGCTCGCAAAGGCCTGGGAGACATGGCTGTTTCCAGCTCTGTAGGCAGCAACATATTTGATATCACTGTGGGGTAAGTCACCAAGGCCTCTACTCTCATATGGCAGAAAAGGTTTCGGTAATATAATAGCAAATGGAATATGGTTGTGGAAAGTTGATAGTATTTTTACAGTTATGCTCTTAAAATGCATAAGTCTTGAGTCATCTTTATATCATCTTGAAAAAATGGTATTGCATGTTAGAAGGTCACAGAAGCACATTTTGTACCATTGGATTTGCTGCATCCTTCTGCACTGCACAAAAACTAATGTGTTTCCTGTGCATTGTCAAGTTATATACACTGAATAAGACCATTTTTAAAACAGCAAACAAGTGCCTTGTGTTCAGAAGTGTTTCCTGGATAGCTTTCCAAAGGGCCCAAAGCTACGGGCTCAGGCGATCTGGATGGGGTGCCAAATCTTTACATCTTTACTGTAAGACAGAGTGTCATAATGTTTCTTGGACATATACCAAAAGGCCTGCTTCTTGGTGGGTAACATAGGAGCCAGTCATTCAAATATGGCAGTATCAGTATGCTTCTCACTCTCAGAGAAGTGTACCTAGCAAAAGCAAAAACTACGAAAATGACTGACATTTGATGGAAAATCTTAGAAAAACATATAGCTATGTTCTGTGTATCTGTGGAAGTATGGTCTGTGGTCACACAGAATAGACAGCACTTGTCCCATGAAGGACTCGCTAGGGGCCTGTAGGCATAACTGTGTATAAGGTTCAGGCAAAGTTTGCAGGCTTTAGTGGGTATTGAAATCGTTTACTGGCCTGTGGTGACCTCAAGAAATCATGTAGCCTGTCTGTTAGCCCATGCTGGTTTTGTGACTTGCACTATCCTTAACAGGGTGTATGCAGATGCCTGGTACACAGGGAAGATTCTGCAGGATAAGGCAGACTATGGTATCCACTATTCACATCATTTGTACATTAGTCTGGCACCCCATATTCTAGCCTAGGTCTTGTTTAGTCCAATAATCAGTAGAACAGCTAATATTTTGCCATGTACAATCTAATATCAGAAGCTATTCCTTTCATGCCATCAGTGTATCAATTAGTGCTGATGCACATGCAGGCATTTTCTACTTAGACCACCAGCTGCAGAACACAATTATCAGCAGTAGGCATGGGGCCCAGTTTGATCTGCTATGTAGTAGCATTCAAACAGCAGTCAAACACTCAGGGGAACCCAGTCATTAGTGAGGCTCAGATGGCATGGAGGAAAAAAAAAAACTTTGATAGTTGATAATGGCAAAAAAAGAAGAAAAACACCTAAGTTTTGCCATTAGAAAAAGGTTAAAACTGTTAAAAATACCCCGATTATAAAATAGCATTAACACATTTTATTGGGTGGCATGAAAAAAATAAAAATAAATAAATAATAAAAAAAAATTCCTGAAAAAAGTGGAATAAATTGGATAAAATTAGTACTTCATAATAATATGCACCACTTATTAGTGTGCATTATTAAGCCAGGGCACAAAACTAATCTAATGCATAATGTTCCTGAACTGTAATAATTCACTTGGACAATGCTGTAATGTATATAATTAACAATTATTCACAATCAGAGCTGCCAGGTTTGATCTGGTGCGAACACACACTTAATGAACCACAACCTATGTCATTGTGCCTCGGAATAGTTGTGGTTAAAGAAAGGCCTAGTTCTGCATTTCTGGTATGAATTAACAAAGGCATGAGAACAGAGAAACCGTTTCCCTCTGGTTGTCTTTGATTCAGCCTCACAGGCCCACAAAGCCCTGTGGATCAGCTTGTAAACTCTGCAGACTATGCACGAGCAATAAGCTGTCAGCTCGTAACAGAGCGAAGTCTTTCACCTTCAGCAAGACCTTGTACTTCAGTTAGTGACTTGTGTTAACTAGCAGTCAGAGGGCTATTTAGGGCTTTGTGTCATCTCAAAGTTCTTCCAGTAAAGTCTGTCGAAGTGCGGCCATGCAGCCATGTTAGCAAATCATCCAGACAGTTATTTGCTGTTATATCCCTTTTCCACCACCCCTCATGCCTCTTCTTTGGTACTGCCGCTTTTGTGGTTAAGGAACCAGCCTTGTGATCAGAAGGTTTTGAGCTAGGCAACTAACCCCCAACTGCTCCCTGGATGCCATGGATGGGATTGCCCACTACTCCGCTCAATTAATCAACATCATGGCAACATTTAGGAAATTGAAATGGCTAGTTAAAATTAGACAGAAATGGTGTAAATGGCAGCCTCAATAACAATAAGTCTTTGTGTGTGACATGACTTCAACATTAACAGGTAAAAGGTCTATTTTTCAGATGCTGAAGCTATTGAGAATGCACATTTCTCCATAACTGAAAAATACCCAAACTGCTCTGGATTACCAGTGAATATGGGTTCCTTTACTATTACAATCGTGAGATTATATTTGTGAGGTGTAGAATGATGTAGCACAACCCAATTTTTACGAAATCGTTCTTTTTGTAATATTGAATATATAGAGTGGGAGAAGCTACCAAACATTACATCCTGTAACTTTAAATTAATTTCTATGAACAATTTTAAAAGAAGCATTTTTTTAGCAAAATTGATGATAACAACATGTGTTCATGTTTAAAAATAGGATTTTTATAAGTTATTATGTATGAGTTGAAGTTTAAGTTGAATTTCCCTGTTTCTGCAGGTTGCCAGTGCCCTGGTTAATGTACTCATTTTTTCATGGGCTGGCACCTGTGGCTGTCAGCAGCAATGGACTTTTCTGTGCCATCGTGCTGCTCTTCCTCATGCTCCTCTTTGTCATCATCTCCATCGCAGTCTGCAAGTGGAGGATGAATAAAATGCTGGGCTTCACCATGTTCATGCTTTACTTTGTGTTCCTTGTGCTCAGTGTCATGTTGGAGGATCGCATTATTGTCTGTCCGGTGTCAATTTGAGCAGCACATTTACTCTTAGTGTCTACTGAAATGGCATTCCAGTTGTAATCAGTCATTTGTCCTGTTCTATTTACCCCCTTCTACTCTCCAGAGGAGATGAGAGCCACTTGGATACGTCGATGTGTATGTGTGCATACACATAAATGACCTGATGTTTCAACAATGACGCCAAGACCTTTCAAGTGATGTGTGATGCATTTTCAATACTGCTGCAATACAGTTTTTCCTCACCTCATACACCTATTAGACCAGATGTAAACTATAAGGAGCTATTTACTTGGCAGCTTGTGACTATGGTTGTACCTACAGGTTTCCTGTCCTTCACAGCTTGGGAGAGCTTTAAGAGATAAGGCCCTATCTTATCTATTCTGCGTTGGATAGTGTTTTTAGTGTTTTATATTTAAAAAAAGCACACTAAAGACAATTGCATGCCAGTATTACTTATTCCAAATATTGTGTTATACATCACTTTTTGGCCTTGTGCCTATCTTTTTGTATCTTTTGGTTATCCAGGGTTCATATAACAACATTTACATGCAGTATATATCTATTTTTTAACCCTGCTGCTTTTATTGCACACTGCTCTTTGTATTATTGCTGTCTGGAAAAGCTAAATAAATCATTTTATCCCTCAGAAACATATGATGATTATGGTGAGCCACTGTGCTTTACACAACGTGGTGGCATCTTATGCATTTTTGTAGAAGCCGGTTTATGCCTTTCAGTTAGTCGATGATGCCGGTTCCAGTGCTTAAACTAATACAGTCGTGTATATTGTCCCTTGCCCAGTCCACCAGTCTATAATGAATATTAAAATATAATTTCCATCCCAATTAAATACAAGTACAGATGCACACACTTGTATTGGTATTTGAATATATGGTTTGGTTTTAGATGATATGTTTATGTATACAGGGCAAAATTGTCAATAAGCAATTCAATATTAGCATCCTGCCAAGTAATGTATATACATACATAT